>PNEQ01062597.1:0-23730 GCA_003012365.1 Medauroidea extradentata | reverse complement strand
AAATGGCATTTTTCAACACCATATTTTAACATGAAAAAAACATAATTTCAGAGAAATTTAACTTTAGGGCGGATTGTTACTTTTTTATCTCTCTTTTTGCTCAACCGGAAATGATTTACGTGGAATAGTACCGACGTGATCGCGATAATCCGGACCGTCTGCACGACATGGTATGGAGCTAGGTGACACTGCCTCTTAACAGGTATATGCGATTTTCCATATGACGCATGCATACAAAAAAAATTATCGTACATGATTTTGGTTTTTTCCCACTTATAAATAATTCCGTAGAATGCTTGCATTTATTCATCGTAAATATGTAGGTTACAATGAAGTATATTGAACATTTTATTATATGAGAAATTCATTAAGGTATGAATATGGAAACCATTAACATATACAAGTAATTGTGTAAACACGAAATTTATATATAAACATGAGTTGATCATATTGCAGGAAAACCGTAAAATGCATTTATACAACATTCAATGCAATGCAGTGATCGATTTTCCATCACGCATATAAAACACATATATAAGAAATTAAGGCCATGTCCCAACTCAATAGTGTATCCTCTCTAACTGTACACTCCCTCTCGGTCTCTCAGGTTCACTTTTTCTCATTGAGACGCCCACACTCTCTATCTCTCTCTCTGCTCTCTCAGTACACTGCTATTTATTGGTTGTAAAAGTAAGTAATTAATAAACGAACAGTCATGCAAACACAATTAAAAATACAGAAACGGGGAGATGGTAAGTACGCTCATTTGCTTGGTCGTACATCTGTAGTTGTTCATGAAAAGTGCAGAAAATCTTATAATAAGGGGCGAAACATCGCTACGGCCTATTGGAACAGGGCCTAAAATAGTTTGTTTATATTATTTAAATTGCACATATTAACTTATATAGCTAGAATTAATTAGTAACATACAGAATAATATAGTGTTCTTAAACGCCACCATTACATTTTTATTTATGATTACATTATAGAAACGTAATTTTAAAAAACGGTTTTACAGAGCGTGTGCACCATACGTGACTGCTTAAACAGTGACAAGATTCTAAGTAGACAGGAGGACAGTGCACAAACTATACACTGCGACTCGATGGCACGGGGATGGATATCCGGATGAAGCAAGTGCGAAGGGTATAAAATCAGCGGAACGACTTCGGCGAGGTAATAAGTTGACAGCAGCAAATGTTATGTTTGATGAGACAATGTCGGTGACAATGCCACAAGAATTATTTCTATCAAACGAACATAACAAGAACCGTCTTATCTCCATGTTGACTGAGACATTTACAGCTGAGAAGTTTGTTGTAAAGCAGGCGAAGGAGGATGCTGACACTCTAATTGTGACCAGTGCCATTGACATCGCCCAGCATGCTGATTGTGTGGTTATTGTGGGGGGAAGACACTGACCTGTTGGTGCCGAAAGTACTGCAGATGAGGTTGATGTGGCAGGACAGAAATTCATTGCGACAATTTACTCTGGATGTAGTGATATGCCACTTGATGAAATACGCTTCGAGATGTTTCAGAAATCACTACAAAGAAATGAATTTAACCTTGCTTCTTTGCCTCCAACTTCAGCAGCTGCTCGCCAGCATTCCATGAGGACATATTTGCAAATTGCAGATGTGGAGTAGCAACCACATCGATCCATTGCTATGGGGCTGGAAGACGTCCAAACATGGCCTAGTCCCTGTTACAACAAATAGAGATGTAGCACCCGAAGAGCTCCTCAAAACTGTGTCTTGCAGGTGTGCCAAAGGCTGTCATGGAGTCTGCTCTGCCGCAAAAGTAATCTGAAATGTACAACAATCTGCAAGAATTGCAAAGGCCTAACGTGTGCAAATTCCCCAGTAGACGACAGTGTTCAACACAACATCGTCTGTAACGAAAAGTATATAGACCTCCAAGAAGACAACTGTTTATCAGACTGTGAGGATGAGATCTTAGAGAAGCCATCTGAATTACCTTGTTTTAAAAGAAAGAAAATATAATTGTGTGTATTATGTATTTAAATAAGTCATTTATCAGCTCACATGTTTTGTAAGTAAAATTGTCTATTATAATTGTAAAATATAAATGATAATGAAATGTCTCACTGTTATCATAGATGCATTGCTGAATGTTGATTTAAGATGAGAAGGGAGATTGGTAAATCTTCAGGGTTAGACGCACAATGTATTATTAATAACTGTCTGATGTGATATTATTTTGAAGATATCATTTGTGTTTGTTTAAATCAAATTATCATCATATGTGGTTAGTGTATTCTCTTTTCTATAAATATATTATTTTGAATCGTCATTATTTGAAGAGAAACTGTGCTATTTTCCACAAAAGAGAGGAGCCTTATTTGCACACTGCTAATTGATATCAACAAGTTTCTGATAATGTCATGAGTACGATCGTTTTTAAAACTGGAACCAGTAAAATTCGTACCTAATGGTAGAATGAACATATTTTGAAAATTAATGGAATAAAATATTTTGCATTTATGTTTACAAATGATTAGAGGAAAAACATTCTAAATTAAGTGTCTAATGCTTTCAGATTAAAAAGTCGTCTTGTCTAGTTTTTAAGAGCTATGTTCTTCAGCAATTTACAGAAATTAATATTTTAGTTTTTTGAAATTCTTCTCACCTATGAGTTTCTGTTAATTACACCTTAAAATTCAATGTACTGTCGTTTGTATGTCAGTTTAATTATTAAAACACAATATTTTTCAGTAATCCAACTGACAAAGCTAGCTTCAGGATGTCCAAGGAAACTAATTAGCCTAGTGGCTTGTCTTTCACGCAAGTGCTAAATTTTTCAATGGTTTGTATGTATTGTGTCTAAACGAATAAGTATGTATGTTATTACTTAAACTAGGGTAACAATAAACTTGTTAGATTGTCACAATTATTTCGGATTAGGAAACATTCATTTTCTATCTTTGTCGGCACCGATCTTTCCATTGTTTGTTATTACCTTATTTTCTGTATATTTATTAAGACCCAAAACCATTTCTTATTCTCAATACAACAGATGAAGTGTAAGAAAAGTTTATATCATGTCAGTGGTTTAGCATGTGTGATCAAGTGAATTTTAATCCTATGTTATGTTCAGTCTGTTTTTCCTACCTAATTAAATTTGATGGTAAATCTTAAGTTTAACCAAATAAATATCTGCTAATCAAAAATAATCTACTCGAAAAGAAAGATTTCTCACACCATAACCTTTCTTTTTACAATGGTGGCTCAAACTATTAATTAAATACTAACTAAAACTCACTTTTCAAGTGTTCGTAATAAGCATAATAAAATGTTCTACAAATTTAATTTCATTACTTTTATCGGTTAAATTGAACGAATCGTAATTTAATAAGCTTCATTTACCTTCGGAACGACTATTTTGATTGGAAGCTTTGTTTTCGGATAATTTGAGAAAAATCAGGAAAAAATTAAAAAATCTACAGTTTTTTCAAAAATTTTGGCCAACGCTCCACTCGAAAATCGGGGCAAACTTAGGATACTCTTACTACGGATGTACTTCGTCGATTAAAACAGATTCCAGCTTTCCTCTAATTATTCGTCACCAAAACCTTTATTTTACTGGCCTATTGGGGGAAAACACCACAATTGTTTAAAACCCACTTTATTAGCTAAAAATTCATTAAAATTTACGGCATTTTGCAAACAGCAGGCAAGAAACACCACAAGAGAGTAATTTTTTACCACTGTGGAAACTTGAAAACATAACACATTGTCAAGGAACCATTGGTCTGGCAATACTGGCGGAAACCTCTGAAAATTCTGGTACAAAACTGCAAAAAAATTGTATTCGAGACAAAAACCTGGTACATCGCGTCAAATCCACTGTTCCACACGGTTCCACACAACTACAATATTGGTACGAAAAGATATAATGGAACTTGATAATTGGTATACGTACTAAGAAAATGGTACGTTGTGTTCATACACCCCACGAAAATGTTCATTTACTAAATTTTAAAATTCCAGGTTTTTTTTTAGAGAATTCCCTGACTTTTCCCCTACTTCTCCATAAATCTTAAATTCCCTGACTTTTCCCGGTTTTCCCGGTCGCTCGCCACCCTGATATGTAATGTCAACCTTGAAATTTTGCCACACGGAGGACGTTTACAATTTATCACAGCATTCAAATAAATTTTTTTCATGTTTCAAGAACTAGAAACCCTTTTTGAGAAGGAAGGAAGGAAGGAAGGAAGGAAGGAAGGTAGGAAGGTAGGAAGGAAGGAAGGAAGGAAAAAAAAAAAACTAGCACAAAGCCTATTGAGGTCAGTAGTACTTGTTTACACTATGGCCACGTTTATATTTTGTCACAACAAACTAGCCATACTCATTGTGAAGCGTAGTGATGACGGTACAGACGTGGTAATTAAATTATTAATGTGTTGACAAGAATGTGCAAATGTTGCAGTTTTTTTTTGTGTCCAACACAAAGCTTACATGCTGTGGATGGCCGCACAATCAGCTGCAACCATGCAGTTCACGTTTGCATCACTGAAACATAAAACTATTATTTAACGTTGATGTTAATTTATCATTAAAGTGTCATTACAATTTCGATGGCACAGGAATGTAAGACTGAGACCTCATTTTGCACCAAAAATAACAATAAACAAAGATTACCACAGAATTTATATTCTGAGTGCAAAGTCAATTTTTGTAAGTTAAATGGGGAAAAATTGGACAAATTAACTACTGAAGGAGCACTGCAGTTCATTCAGCTGGAGGCAGAATAAACCACTTTTATACACAATGTCGTAATCCTAGTAGGCAATGTTAGCCCTGTCTGATATGGAGAACAGAGGGTACAATCACATTGGTTCTTGTTCCTATTGTGTTTATTTCAAGAACCGATGGTTCCAAGGAAAAGAGGAATCAACTGTTCCATTACTAACTAAAAGCTAAATGTTTTTAACTTTGATGATTGCCAGGACACCACCTCTGAAACATACTGTACAGTAATTTAATGGTACAACTAACAATTTTCCCCTTAGCAAAAAACTAAATATTTGTGAAGAACAGTGATCATGAGGCACCGTTGTGGCTCACCGGCGAGGGAGTCGGAGGAGTTGGTGCTGCTGTCAGTGTCTGTCCGTTGCTTCTCTACAGGTGGTATTAGCACCTCAGGTTCTGGTTCCACTTCTTGTTCATTGACGTCACTGCCTGACTCGTTGAATATGTCCTCGACCTCACGGTCCATGTTTGCTATGTCTTCTGAGGAGAATGACATAAGTGGGTTAATGGTGTCCATGAAGCGACCACTGGGTGTCCTCTGCCTGATACATAACATATTACACAGTTTTAGTTCGTTAAGACTTTTTGGCTGTTCTGAACATGCTCTACAAATAGATATTCAGTTACACTAGTTCCCGCCATGTTATGTTCTTGAAAACAAAGAGAAAAAAAAACTGTTGATATTACAATTTTGCATAAAAAATTTAAGTTCAAGATTTAAGATTCAAAACACAATAGAATACTAACATAATTTAAGCATAATATTTTTTTCTGTTACATTTAACGAACTGTTTTTTCCATATGGACAAATAAATCAATTAGAATTTTTACATATTTCATGCTTTCTAGTCAACTCCAGAAAATAGTGTGATAAACTGTCTAAACCACACAAAAACCATATTGTGCCACGACTCCTTTGGTTTTGTATTAACAGTACTGTAAAAACCCATTATATGCTGGGTGTTGGGGGACATAATTCAGACCCACATTATCACATAACAGCGTTATACTGGAAGAGACCAAAGTAGAATATCATCAAACTTGCAAGTGTTCTAATAAGCACTATTAAACACTGTGCTGTTTATATACAGAACGTAAGGAAATTAATAGCCTAAACTCTTGGAGGTGATACCTCATGAAAAATTAAGCCTACATTATTTAGAACACTTTCAAGAAAAGTGAATATTAAGAGTGGGATAAGCCCTTGAAAATCAAGTTTGAAAATTCTATTTTGTCAAAATACAAAAACCGGTTACGAGTTAAATTACAATTCTTTGGGTGGTGTTAAATATCATCGAGCTCTTTAACATTTAATAATTTCAGCCTTCTAACCTTCCCCTTTCATGAAAATAATAGGGTTTTCCCTCCTTAAATATCATACAATTATGTTGTTACGTTTTGTGAACATTACACGTTGTCTATTCGGGCAGTACACAGCAAAAGTGCAAAAAGGACCTCTAGCACCTAGAATGCACAGTTTACCTGAAAAATGGACACAACTATTCTGTGCCTCGTATGTAGGCAAAAAGTACTACATCTGCTAAGAAAGGGATTTGTACGATGCTCTCAGGAAAATGCAACCCGTGATGCAGTTATTAAAGCACATTGCAAAATGCAGTCACATAAGCTTAAAAACAAAAACATGCCTATGTGCGACTCAGTTAATTAGGCAACAAATTTGGTTAAGCAAAATTTACACAATCTTATTTTGACAACATAAATCCACGAACTTCATAAAGAACTCAATATCCTTTAGTACATTATGAAACAATATCAGTATGTCAAAAACATAAAAATACAAAGAAAATAAAAAATGCAACAAAATTACGAAAAAATTAATTAAATACGACCACATATGGTAGTTGTCAAGACACACATAAATAATTCCAGAAAAGGAATATAGTCAGTACATGATAATAGAGACTAACAAAAAACAAAAACAGACAGAACAAAGTACATGAACAGGACAATGATGATGGACAAAAAAAGATGAGGACAACACAAAGGAACACAGAGACAGAAAATATTGTAGGCGAAACAGCACAACAAAAACAACACAGACGAAGATAGCACGTTCTCTTCGATGACAACAGACGTGACGTTTCGGCAACTGAAATCGGTTCCCGTCTTCAGGCACACGAACAGTCCGACGATCACAAACAGACTGACTGTGACGACTGGAAAAACAAAGGCCTTACATAGGGGAAGGATCTGCTTCTACCTCGGCCAATGAGAGTGCGGCTGTCTTCTGATTGGTCGCGCAGCTTGTAATAGGCTTATATGGTACATTGATGACTTGTATGACAGAGTTTAGTAAGAAATTATACAAAAACTATTTCAAAAGTGTTTAATTTTTAACTAAAGGAATCCAAATATTCTTTAATTCTATACTTTGTTGGCTGAAAATGTTACTATTGCTGATACTGAAAGCTGATTCTTTTATTTTTCTTTTAGTCTGGTTAACTTCCTCAGTAATTGGAGATGCATTATCCCACAGTATCTTGTGACTGTTCTCCCAAGCATGTTCGGCAAGTCTCAATTTTTCAGTTTCACCTTTCTTAGTATTATTTTGGTGTTCTTTAATCCGAGTGGTTAGAGGTCTGCCAGTTTCTCCTATGTACATGCTTCCACATTCACAAGGGATTTTATGCACACAGTTCTGAGTTTTCAGTTTTTCTGTGGTTTTTTTTTTGTATTTTTATGTTTTTGAGGGTTTATCTGCGACTTGGCAACATTCGCAAGCATTGGCGTATATCCATGAATACTCATCTTGTCATACATCCCCATTGCAAAAATCTTTCAAAGATCATATATCTCTGTATTGTGAGAATGGAATGAGACCCTACGAGGGAGCAGGGGCAGGGGCAGGGGCAGGGGCAGGGGAAACAGGAGTTCTCTGAGAAATCCTGCCAACCAGCGAACTGGTCAGACACAATTCCCACTTGCGAAAAACTGGGGCTGTAACCCACTGGGGATCGAACCCAGCAAAAATTGAACCAGAATAGCCATAAGGAGAGGTTATGGTCCTGACCAGTAGACCGTCGCGACCCCCATTAATGTCGCTGAATGACAGAAATGAAATGCTGTGAAATGACAACTGTGTTACCATTGGGTAATACCAATGTTCTGCACCAAAGAGGAGTTTGCGGTCTACTACACATAGGAAACAAGGCAGAGCAATTATGCACATACATAGGACAAGTTGCATTCACTAGGAAGCTACCCCGTAGTGTAAGAATGGGACGAATCACAATCAACTAATACAAAAGAAGAATAAACATTAAAATTAATTTGATTAAAGTATGAATATAGTTGCACTCAAAGAATTCTTTAAAATGTGATAGCATCTCTAGTAAAATGCATAGCTGCCAACTAACGATTTCCCCGTACAATGTACAATGTTGTGCTCTATTGTATGGTTGTACGATTCATGTGAATTATTGTACGATTTTCAAACTTTTCAATTTTTTTACCCCGTTTGGTTAATTAGTGTTAAGAAATCTGGTACTGAAATCTTGTAATTTTGGTACCGAACATGTGGTATGTACATCTGACTTACAGTGTCGTATATAATAAGGAAAATTGTAATACCGTAGTTTTGGAAACTAGTGTGCTTCATTTGTAGCCATTGTACTATATTATTCACTACAGAGTACCGTATTATTCATGCATCGTACGAACGTAACCCAAACTTTGCCGAACACACCCGCTGTGTTACCAGAAATCGTAAAATAGGGGCCTATCTATTAGTCTATTAAAATCGGTAAAGTTTGTAAACTTGCAGAAACCAAAACTACTTATACTAGGTTTGTTTAGATTTGTATGAATATTAAAATTATGAACAGTATTTATGATGGTATAACAAATTAAGCCTACTGTAAAATACGTTCAGAAATTTTCCTGTTAAGTTTTTTTTCTTTATAATAGCACTAGGGAGGCTATGTAATTTTAGCCATGAACACAACATATGAATAGTAGTAAAATTTTTAGCTTATTTTATTAATTATTCAGCATGTCCTACATTTATTTTGCATACAACATTTTGACATATTCACAATGTAGTATTTTATTTTAAAAATAGCCAAAGTGCTTTAGTTAGATGGCATTTACATATACACAACACGTGAAATACCACGACTCGTTTACGCACAATTTTACTCATTTTGAAAACTGTACTATTTCTGAATCCTTGAGGTTGGCAGCTATGCTCATTCTGATTTATCAAATTGCTTTGACATCATTGAAAAAATATTGCAAGTCTTACTCATCCAAAATTAATTATTTGATGGATATTGAGGCTTATATATATATGTAGGTGTAAGAAAAACACGCGCGCACACACACACCCACTAATGCGTACTAACACGCACAAACACGCGTGCACGTGCACTAACACATGTGCATACACGCGCGCACACACACACACACACACAGAGGAACTCGTTCCTTCCGAATCCAGAAATTAACACACGTCAATTTCGAGAATGTGATCCCTTAAACAGTGAATATGTGTAAAACTTGGCATTTAGTGTATATGTCATGACCCTCTCAGTTAGTTGGCTATGAGGTAATACATAAACACAGTTGGCTATGATGTAATACATAAACATACTGCTGGACTTAAGTTATCTGATGGACCATGTTAAATTTGCCGTGAGCACAAAGTTAGAATGTGACTGGCAAATATTAAAACGGTTTAAAAAACACCAGTCTCGGAAAAACAAGTGTTTCATAACCATAAAAGTTGTGGACATTAACAAATTGATAAAAATGTAGTCATACCAGTGTTTACTTTACTATTTTGCACATCTATAGAAAACTGCTATACAAAATTTTTAATGCATGGCAATACAGGCAAATTGTGTAGCAGTTTTCATAGCAAAAACTAACCCGAAGAAAGCTTTGTGTCTACTTTTTTATCTTGCATTGGTGGTTCCGTAAGACTTTATGGCCATGGTGGCACAGAGTGGACTTTTATGGAACTTTCGACGGGCTCGAGTTGTGGCTTTATAGTTTTCTGCATGCTGTAAAGGATATATTTTCCGATCTCCTGTTTCCCCTTTTTCCTTCCCTGCCCCCTCCTTACACACATGTGCATTGTCAAGCCCTGGCTGGCCAGGCGAGCCAATGTAGTGTGTGTCTGCTATTTCTTCGGTGGTCTCGTGCTATAAAGCAACCTTCTTTTTTCAAATGTAGGTATGCTGCTCTGGACTTAGATTAATTGGGGAGTATTCCTTTCATGGCATGCAAGATGGCTACTGTCATGTGAGGTTTATTTAGCCTTTTCTAGTTCGTAGATTTTTCAAAATTCTTGTTTTGGCCACCGTCTCCTAACAATTGTGTTTAGCTATAAATTATTTAGGATATTGCTAGTAGTGTTGCGCCGTGTGCGTATGGTAGGTTAATGAATTATTTTTAATAGCCATTAATCGTAAAGCGAAAACAACAGTCCCTGGCAAATAAACACAAAAAAAGCCCACCAATAAAAACATAGAAGAAAACAGAAAGTGGCACATTAACAAACACACGAAACCAGAGGAAGCTGTTGTAAACAAACAATATCAAAATGGAAGCAATGCACGATTAAATAAATCCTGGGCTACCATACGCAACGGGCAGAGAAAAATAATTATTTAAATAAATAAATAGGCTCTCTTGCCATGACAAACAATGTATACACCAGAGGAAAATATGAAAATACATTAAATGAGAACTCAAATTTGTGGTTGCTCAAAATGATTATTTAATTTTTATTGCAATATTAAATATTTTGTTTTAATTTTTTTTTTTTAATAAAATTCACAACATTGACATAGATGAAAAGTCCATTAGTACTGAAAAAATTGTTCTGAAATTATAAAAAGGCCAAATCTTGCAGGCACAGTTAAATGAAAATAGTGAATTGATTATACAATAATTATTTTTCTTAAATTCACAATAAAATTATCAAAACAATAAATGCCCATTCTATAGGCTAAATACATACTGTACATCCGAATCAATGACGTGATAAATTAACGAAAACAAAATTACATGTAAATTTGATGCATCCGTTAGGCCTTATAAAATTTGAAATTGTTATTAAATTCAAATTAATTATTAAAAACGTACAAAATATTACACAAAAAGGTAAGTGTGACAGCTGTTAATTTATAGATTAAAATATACAAATTTAGTTGCGGCTTATCTGTTCAAAGTCTCGCAGTAGAAGAGTACAGCACGCTGGGGTAGCTTCATATTTCCCAGTCACAGCGGCGAAACAAAGAAGACAAAAAGGCAAAGAAAAGGCCCCAAAATAGGCCAAAATGACTGAACGTTTGTAGTAGAGACTACCGGCCAGCTCGTAAATAGTCCAGCTTGTGAATATTCCAAGACAAGAATCGTCCAGGACGCGAATACTCCAAGACGAGAACCCTCACTACACAGAAATTATCAAAAAATTAAAGAAGATGAAAAATTTAAATAGAACATAAAACCTCTCGTAGGAAAATTACTCACCAGACGAGGGCAAAGATAAACACTTGAAAAATTCAGACGAAACAACCACAGTTAAAGATATAAAAAAATTTAGCAATACAGTTTTTCTACTACGTCAAAATATATTGATTAGTTACATTATCAAAGAAAAGATAAATTAATGGCAACTCAAGTGCCAAGATCTGCCAGAAAGGCAGGAACACCAAACACACTCATCTTGATGATACGGTGGTTGACGGCAAAGTCTCAAGAAATGCAACGGAAGAAGCTGCAGAAACGTTGAACAAAAGAGCATCGAAAATGGTTAGCAACAGTACCAACATCGGCAAAGTGCACATTGAAGCACAGTAGCATGCGATAATCATGTGATCAGTATCGTTAAACTGCATCAAAATCATGCGGTGAAACACAGAAATCACGCACTGCAACGGCAGCAGCACGTGTCATGAAGACGGAGGTACGACAGAACCACTGACAGAGGAAAGTAAAGCTCAGCAGCTACTCTCCGGCTAATAATAAAAAAAATAAATAAAAAAAAAACACCCACTGTAGCGCGACTAAGGTCGGCTCGAAATGATGTAACAAGAAAGAACAGTTGTAATTGAAAGTGAACATTCTGAAATATCATTAATAAATAAAAATTACTCAATAACATATATTGTTGTTAATTTAGGCTAAATTAAACAAGTTAATAACAACACAAAAAAAATTAATTAGCCAGAATGTAGGAAAAATAAATAAAAAAAAATTTAATGTGCAGATTATTTAAGTCGCGTCATATTTGATACGGCACAGTGTATGTTTGTCAAGTTTCTTGTTTAAAATTTAGTGTTTGTGTATTTATTTTGAATTTTGATAATTTGGGTCTGCCTGGGGCAGCCTATTTAATAACTGAGCTTCAATTATTACAAAGATTGAGAAAGCGTATAGTATTTTGCTATTTTCTCATGTGGATTGAGACGTTTATTCAGAAGGAGCACGCAAATGCGACGAGTCACTGTAGTAGTCCAGTGGTTGTTACAAGTTGTAATGTACATAAATAAAAAAAAAATTATGAAAAAGATTGTTAACCACGATGAGTAAAAAGCATAGCCTGTGATTTACACTATTGTAAAGGCCGTGAAGAAGCATACGCATATAAGGAAAATTAACTTGTTTCACTATATGCTCGTATCTTGTTGAATATCATTTAATGTTAATTACGTGAGTTTCAAGTTATTTAATGTTGTATTTAATCATTTAGGGTTTGTACCGTATTTACAGTAAATGTTGATGTAAAATTTGGTAATGGCGCTTGTATGAAAAACAAGCTCTTTTTACATGATATTAAAAGCTTTTAGCATTTGTGATTGCATTTTTGTGTCTGCACAATATAGTGCCCAGCTATTTTGAAATAGCTTATGTGTAACAAAAATATAATGGGAAAAAAATTGTTTGCTGATATGGCAATATGAATTTTCTGTGATAATTTAACTAGCGTTTTGTATCTTGGAGCACATGTACAGTGAAGTTTTGATATTGGTAAATTTAAGGTTGCACTGTAATAAAAGTTATTTTTCTGGAAACTGTTTTTCATATTTAAATAGTGTGACAGAAATGGGTACAACAATGTCATGTCTATATCATCATTGGTCACTTGTTAACTTTACTATTGTTTCTTGCATTTTGCAACTACAATAAATTTGTTACTTGTATTATGTACATATTGTGTTGTCATAACCAATGTCACTACAATCCTAGGAAAATCATCAGAGTTCATTATACCGCAACTCAAACGTTTGTTTTTGTCTAGGTACATACTGTATAAAATTATATTTCGCAGTTAAAACATTTTGAGACTACATAAATGATACTGGTACCCTTAAAAGCTATACAAATAAGAATTACAGCATTAACATTTTTATACAATTGATGTAGCTGAGAGAAAAACAACTTTCCCTAAAAGTTTAATTTTTAGTATGAAATCACTGTCACCAAGTTCACATACATTTCTCTCCTTTGAAGTGCACAGCCTTTGTTGTAGCTGCTCAATATAACCACAACAGAATAAGTAGAAGGAGGCACACACAAATACAAAGTTGGGTTACGACAAAATAAAGCCGCTCACAATACCCTCCTCCCTGCTTCCTCGTCAACTATTCCTCCGCAGACACAGAAACTTACAAAAAAAAGAGGGAGGGGGAACAATTATCTGTGAATTTTGACAAGTTTGCGTCTTTTGAAATAGTGGTCTATACAAAAATATTAGCCATGATTACCGCACTTCAGGACTTCACGAAACCACTTAGGGTCATGCAGAGTCATGTCAAATTCAAGAACTTGAGTAAAATCTGAGAATTTTTCATTTACATTACACAGTCAGGAAATCTAGACATATCAGTTAAAACAGAAGTTTACCACACTATTGGCAAGAAAACTAATTTCGCTTCATGCATCAACTTGTGAATGTAGCTAAAGTGTATATTATTTTCCATTTACAGTGAAACTTCCCTTAGCGTACACTTCTGAAAAACGGACTTTAATCCAATCACCGGCAGATTAACATGGAGCCTTATGGAGAAATACTCTCCAAATAACGGACATTCTTATTAACTGACGCGGACACATAATAAGTAGTGAATAACGGACAAAATGCGCAAACAAAAAAGCGCGAAAACAGTTGCAAAGCAGCTTCAATGAATGTTTCTGCAGCGATTCGTAACTAAGAAAGTGCGATTTGTACACCCCTCGTAAGCAGGTAGCGCGTAGCCTCGCGTTATCTTGACACCCTCACCACCCCCCCCACACACATGTGCGCGCGCAGCTGCCGTGTAACTCAATCCTCCCACCACACACGCATGTGACATGTGTTGTAGCGCTTAGTCATTGTTTACTCTTCTTTTCATGCACTTCACATAATAGTGTAGCAGTCGTAATCGAGTGACTTAATTTGTGTGAAATGTCTCAGAAGCGTTAACGTTTAACTTTATAAATTAGCTGTGATTAGGATGCATGAAAAAGAAAAATTAAGCGTCTGCGAGTTGCTGCGAAGTCGACGTGGGGAAAACTCAGATTGCCGACATAATAAAAAAAAGAGAAGCAATACTGAAGTCGTGGACGGAGAATAGCTGCGGTTCCTGTGACATGGGCTGCAGTTTTGTAAATATGCACCACAAAACATTGGCATCAAACTTTTTTTTAATAATTACCCACGTCGATCTCGGAAACTTTGACACACGACTCGGGAATATTTCACGTGCCGAACCGGCTGACAGTGCGAGCGAGAGCGAGTGACGTGTAGACAAGGCACACTGTCTCGTGTTCGCGCGCGCCAGGGTGTGTGGATGAGTCACGTCGGCCAGCCAGCTGTATCGGCACGTGGTAAGATTTATTGCCGTACATCGTCTAAAGGTTTTAAAATTTCTCCGAAAATACCACAAATATTCGGCCTTGGACTAGCGAGAGTTTAATGCAGTATAGAGTTAAGAAAATTATGTAGGTCTACCATTTTTGTATTTAAATGTTTTATATATGAACTATATTTGAATATATTACTGTAATTTATAATAGCGGACACTTCTCAATACCAGACATTTTTTTATGCACCAGAGGTGTCCGGTATTGGGAAGTTTCACTGTATTATGCACAAAATCTACATGATACCAATTCGATAATTTATATTTAATGTTTCGCACACTGTAAAGTTGAAAAAACGCAAAATGATAAAAATATGCAGTTGATTTTGTTTATAAACTGGTCTCGTAACCATTTTCTTTGAAAGCAAAAGAGTTTTAAAAAATCCTCAGTTATTCCTTAGATTTCACTCACTTTTCGTCTCTGCAATGAAAATTTCTCGCATTTCCCTCGAGAGGGCTTGGATTTTACTCAACATGAGTTTGTGATCTGCCCTTAGTTTAAAACAGATTTGCTTGACAAGTGAAAATAGCATTGCGTCAATTTGAGCCGCTCTTGTTTACTGTTCAGGATTAGTTAATGCAGTTTCATTCAACAATACAACAACTTTTGTCATGTGCCGAACATAGCTTTTACAGAATCACAATTTTTGATGCAAAGTCTAATTTTTGTTGTATTGTGTGCATTTGGAATTGCAAATTGTGAAGCGATATTTCTTGTATTAAACACTGGGTCACAGACAGAATAACTGTGTGACAAAGGGGTAAATGCCTGTGAAGTGTAAAAAAATAATATCTATGTAGTGGAGAGTCATGTAAAAAATTGTTTATGTATAAGAGGAATGTAGGGAAAAAAACTTGCCAGAATTTACTTACAGATTACACTGAACAAATTGTCAGCTTCAACCAATTGTGTGGCAAATCCGAAAGGAAAGAAATTATTTCCACCATATGCGACATTTCATAGAAACATAATAACAAAGATATTCATATCAAAACAATGCTAGATGAATCAATGTTGCAGCCCTTGAACTTATGCATCCGTCAATTTTGAAAGGACAACTTACATCACGTTTACGTAAGTGGATGATGAGCAACTATCACAAACAGGTGCTTGGAGGTAAAGCGAAAAACTTGTATCAAGAGCTGGTGTGTTCGTGAACTGTCAAAAGTTAAGACCCAATTTGAAACAAACTAACACCCAGTAGCTTTAAAAAGACTGGCTTTGCTTTAGATGGATCAGAAGATGACAGTGATGGTCTGACATACCATTGGAGTTGGCAAGTGATGATGACCACAGAGATACCATCAGTGATAATGACGATAACAGCAGGACAGCAAAATCTTTTACTGTATTTACATGTGTAAGTGTTGCCCTTGCACAAGTTGTAGCTTTCTTTTTCTGCATCAAAATATAATTTTTTCATCACAAAGCTCACCCTCGCACTTGTGTTCTAATACTTGGTTATACAGTTTTATTTTAATTAATATTTTTACTATATTCAAATTATAATACTTAAATCTTAAAGTTATATTTGCTTTCTTAACTTTACTAGGTTACTTAATGAATGCCCCGAGTACAGTGTAGATTGTTTTGTAATTCTCTGGAGTTTAAACTGATAGCAATATTTTCATAAACACCTGTAAAACAATGAACATGCAAGCAACATAGACAAAAACAAACACACTTTAGTGTACAGAAAAGAACTAATGTAGCATATTCACTGTTTTACAGTGATGCATTGCATTCGCGCAATCATTTTTTTTGTGCTATATCATGTTCGGCCGCAGTTTGCCTTATCCCTTTTCTCAACGTAAAGCAGGATGTTTGTTTTATTATACTACTTGATGCTGTGCTCCCACATTTTACTTACAGTTGTCAATATTTTCCTACATTGGTATTATTGTTATATATGAATTTGTTATGTACTCCTCCAGACCACATGCTTATACAATCATAAATCACGAACTTCTGCGGAACAATCTGTTGCAAAATAACCTCACATAATTAACCTTGATATTTCATGGTATGAATATTACATAAATTCTTTTATGCACAGAACACGTGCATCAAGTCAGTTAGGAAATTTTTGCTGTTGTTAGTAGTTTCATGCATCCTCGCTGCAATATTTACTCGGAGGGTAGTTCGCCTGCCTGCTCCTGCAGCCCGCCTTCGCTCAGGAACCGTTATCTCGTCCCCCCTCACCTTCCGGGAGGCCACTCACCCTGCTCAACCCCCTATAGCCTGGGAATAAATGGAGGACCTTCAGCCCAGGTAGTCAGTCGTTAAAAACACGGTCTAGCCTCCAGGTTACCTTGACACTCCCCTCCTATGTGGGTGACATCCGCAAGGCCACACTCACTTCCCTCTCCATTCTGTTGGGTGACGTCTGCAAGGCCCCTTCATATTACCTTTACCTTACCTTAGCTTACTGTCTTACACGCTGTTGGGTGACGTCCGCGAGGCCCCTTCAGTTCACACGAAACAGTCTGTCGCAACTGGGTGACGTCCGCAAGAACCCACTTGTGTGTAGCTTTACCTTGTGACACAAGCCGCAAAATTCCTTAATCTAATCTAAATTTTGTTCCAACCTCCTCTCGAGCATCAAGGAATACCTACTGGCGCTGCTGGTACCCATAACATGTGCACGTGCCATTTTGAATTTATCCGGGCATCATACAATCTCGCACATTTAGTATAAGTTGTTCTGAGACAGACTCTCTATGACCGGTAGTTTGGTCATCTTTGACACAGTGAGATCAGTTTCCGATTTGCACAAAAATAAGTGAGGCACAGTATCTTGTTACTGTAAAAAGTGTAAAGTAGACTGTGACCAAATTGTAAAATATTCATGTTCAAATATGTACAATCAGTGACAGTGCATTGTATATACCTGTGCAAGATTCAATACACCAGTGTTAAATTATAATCCAGTGTTACTTCATTTCCTAAATGTCTGGGGGTATTATAGAATCAACGTAATCTTAACAACGCCAGTAGTATTGAGGAACTTAAACTTAAGGCTACTAGGCTCAGAAAGGAGCAGTGTAATCCAATTCAGCCAGACTTAAGCCGAGTAATCCTTCCAGCCATACCTCCTCTACCAGGTGAAGCACCCACGCTTCCGGTAAATTGTAAGCAATACCAAGCCAAGTCAGTCAGTAGTGATTTAGCGAACAAAGCTCCATGCATCTGCAAGATCCTCAGGGAATATCAGTGAATGAGAAATCTCTGATTAGCCCCTGAAGTCACTGATGAAACCAAAGACTAGTCCTGTTAAAAAAAAACTCCTTGACGAGTGGCACCAGTCCAAGCACATCTCCGCTCGCAAACACCAATTGCTCAAAACTTTGCTTTATGGTGAGTGTTCAAGACCTTCCCAGAATTAATGAGAAGTCTCGTGCCTCGATCAATGGCATTCTCGCCCAGCTCATTCTGATCAACACTTGTCAGAAAAGGAAGGAGTCTGTTGTTACAGGTTGTGTTGTAACACCAACCAGTTAAGTGTCATGCTCATGCAAACATTAGCTACCCACGCACCACCCCTTCACTATTATTCCTGACCAGAGGTGACAATAGGTTTTATCAACAAATCATAAGCAATGGTGTACGTCCATAAACCCAGCCATTCTTGTTTTTTTTTATTTAGATTTTTGTAAGTAGTATTGATTAGTTTTTGATTTTAGTGTTTTAAGTTTCATGTAGTATCAAATTTTTTTTTTTTTCACATGCCACGTAATAATTACTTATCCAACACTTCTTTGTAGCGAACCAAAAGAAGCTTTGATTGTTGAAAGGATCAAAGGCAGAGGCGGAGACCATCTTGCTGGTAGGACCTCGAAAGACACTGGAAGTACTGTATTAAGATCTTTTACTAGTAATTGTTTACAAAGCCACAGTCATCCTACCGATTTGTTAACTTTGAGCAACAGTCAACCAAATTTAAGGACAAGGAAGGCATGGGTATGTCTAGAAGAGCCCCGGCATGCTTCAAATAATTAATTTTGGAATGAGCATGACATGCAATATTTTTCAGAAAATGTTGAAGCAATTTGATAAAAAGTGTGAGTATTGGCATATTTTATAAGAAACCCTATCATATTTTTAAAATTATGTAGCACTGGACTTGAATGATAAGGCTCAGAGGTCCTAAGTG
This sequence comes from Medauroidea extradentata, assembly GCA_003012365.1. NCBI lineage: Eukaryota > Metazoa > Arthropoda > Insecta > Phasmatodea > Phasmatidae > Medauroidea > Medauroidea extradentata. The sequence goes on along the minus strand of PNEQ01062597.1, from coordinate 4,929 downwards.
CAAAGCTCTTGCTATACCAACTTATATTCTATTTATTGAGAAAGTCCAAATCATTATTTAAATATTTTCATAATGGCCCAGAATGAACTTTGCTTGAAATCATAAGAACTTGCACAATGGAAATCTTAAATGGATAAATTGAATATGAGCTCAGAGAGAAGGAATACTACAGCTTTAATTTTGGTGTTTATATATTTTATTCACTAATGCTGTATCATATTTACTCATCTATAGAGCACACTTTAATTACCAAACAACTAATAAAAATTCAGGGATACACTCTATTATACATTAAAAATAGGAAAAAAAATGAAATAAAAAAGAAGGCATAGTTGTAGTCGTAAACTGACAGATGTAAAGAGTGGGAGGAAGAGAGATTTTCTTGCCGCCTGCTCCTCCCTCACTCTGCTGTAACCATAGCTGCTAAAACCATAAATTTTTGTTTGCCCTTATCTACGTTCCTACATCAGCGTTTACACAATACGTGGGCTAAAAACATGTCTGATAATGGCTGGAAATTTACATGCTTTTTACAGCTAGATTTAATATGTATGTTACAAAATATGCACCTCGGAAATTTGACGTGGCAAAAACAAAAGTTCATGGGTGGCAGAAGCAATATAAGTTAATTTAGACGTCTCAATATCGGCTATCATTCTGTGGAAAAAGAAAGAAAAAAAAGAAGGGCAACAATTTTTTTTCTGGAAGAGAAGTGTTTAAAAAATGTGAGCTTGCTACTGGCCTGGCACAGCGAATATCTAGCGTTATTTCCGGGATATGCTGGAAGCGCCAAGCAAACAGGAAAGAGAGAGAGAGAGGGAGAGAGAGAGAGAGTGAATGAGTGTCGTGCAGGCAAACGCACACGTGTGCATACACGCGCTGTAAAGCAGCAAGCGACCTTCTCAGGTTATTTATAGATAGCTGCCGAGAAGGCAGGGAAAGTCACATCTTAATGGCTCTCCTACCTTTCCTTTATTCTATTGCTTTCCTCTACCCTCCCCGCCTTCAATCTCTAACCAATGTGAATGTTATCTTCCCCCCATTCTTCCTTACTGCCACTATTGGTCTATCTACCAATGCCTCCTTCACGCTGCTTTGCCGACTTGAACTCCGCAATTTCTTTTTACATACTATCAAGGCACTTAAATACTTTTTCCCTGGATCTTGCTGCGAAAATCGTGGTGTGTGTGCTGTTCATGAGTATATACAGTATATTAAGATGAGTTAGTATCTTCGTAATCTAATACTGTTCGGTAAATCTTGGCACGTAGTTAACAAAATTTTCAAGTCAGCATATAATTTAATCAATTTCTTTGAATTTATCTTTGAGTACAATATTTTCATAACACAATTAAATAACTTATGTGTTAATTTTTCTATGTATCAGTTGATTGTGTATATATCTTAAGTGTGTCTTGCGTACACTTCATTACAGTCAAGCCCCACAACTGCGACATAAGCTACTACTGTACGACAAAACTAAACTGCAACAGTACTCTCAATCCCTGTCAAAAAATTACATTTTAATTACTAAAATAATATTACACTGGTAAAATTCAAGAAATCACAAGTAGGAAAGGTTATTTCAAAATATGTTTGTCAGGATGCAGCAAATAATATTACATGAAGCCACTGCTCTAAAATAACAAAGGAAAAAAAAAGTCCATAAATGGCTGCTAGAAAGAATACACTAGTGAGGAGTGCCTGGTAAGTTAGGCGCTGCACATGCACCACCAAAGCAAGGCTGTTCTGTGAAGCAAGGCAAGGCTGTTCTGTGAAGCAAGGCAAGGCATGATGAATTGAATTTCACCTCTCTTCTTCTTTTGCTCACTCACACAATGGTGTACTTATCTGCATACAGCATACATTTTACTGCAAAGACCACAAGCCCTCTTTTAATTAGCAGCAAGGTCAGGCAATATTCTGTTATTGTCTCTGTCTACCTTGACAATATTTATTTAAAAATACTTAACTCTTATCTAAACTACATTAGATCCCAGATTTTGTATTCAGTAAAAATAATGCTGAATTTTGAAATGAAAATTTAAAAATTTCAACAATTTTTTAATACAGTAATTCAAAAATAAAATTTTTTTTTTTAATGTCTCTAAAAACCACAGCCTACAACATTGTTATACGTTGTGAATTATTTCGGCTTGGTATGTCAGTTGGTTTTAGTGGTGTACATAAAACATAAAGTGCAAATTTTGACGTTTATGACTCATTACGCAAAAACTATGAGAGATACAAAAATTTTCTAAGAGGAAGATTTCATCACAATTTATGTCTAAAATAAGAACAAAATATCTGGTACAAATATAAAAATAAAAAAAGACGTTGAAAACTGAGGTGAACCGCACCCATAAATGATTAAAATGAATGGGTTTTTATTGAGTTCCTATCAACCTTGATGGTTTCTGTGAAATGTATTTTAAGTGTTAAAGTCCGTGTAAAGACGTTACTGATAACTGACATAATAAATGATTAAAATGAATGGGTTTTTATTGAGTTCCTATCAACCTTGATGGTTTCTGTGAAATGTATTTTAAGTGTTAAAGTCCGTGTAAAGACGTTACTGATAACTGATATCCATTGCCGAGGCCAGATATATGACCGAACAATCAACGTAAGATAGTATGGAGGGAGGCTTACAAGCGCACATTATCACTTCCACTAAACAAAAAAGGAGGAGGAGGAGGCTCAGATTTACGTTACCCTGGCCTCATATTCTAATAAAGTGGCCCTGGAAAAAAAATGTCTTGTAGAAAACGTTTGAAATTGTTGAAAGATACACGGTACATCATTAGAGAGCAAGAGGGGTTTTGGTGCGAGGTGTAGAGCTGCAAGCTGCAGCTGACAAACAGACTTTTTAAGCACATTTACGTTACTTCCAGTAATTTTGACACTTGTCCAATATACATAGCAATTCATGATCTTAAGGAAATTGTTTTAAAATTTTTGTGCTTTACTTTTGGTTGTTTTTACTCCCATTTAACTCTGTTGAACAGATTAGAATTTTATTGCTTTTTAGTGTGATAATTTGTGTAAGAATGAAGCTGTAAATTACATGTTTTACAATTCAATTTATATGCACAAAATAAAATTTAAAAAATCAGTAGTGTTAAAATGTTTTCACATATTTCTGTATAGTAATCCAAAAGGATCGTTAATTACAGTACCGTATCTACTCGCGTATAAGAGGAAAATTATTTTTGTGACTTTGGAACTTTGTAGGAGGGAAGTGTAACTATCAGACTAGCAGCTGGCTGCAGACACAGCGACATGCTGACGTTACGCTATTTTTCAATGCAAACATCTCGTGAGATGCGTGTGGTGACGTGCAGTGTTTGTATTGCTGTTGTGTTGAGAATGTACCGGTTGACCTTGACTACCTCCCTATCTTATCTCCAACAATTATTTCTTATTTCTCTCTCTGACACACACACACACACACAACGTCGCGCACACACACTGGCTGTCACCAGCCAGACGAGAGAAGAGGGTGAGAAATTTTATGTGGTAGAAGGGTACCTTGGTGCCAGCTTCTAGCACAGATAAAAAAAGGATCAGCCAGAAATAGCATAAAATATAAAAAAGAATCTGCCTGCCCATTTTGTTTGACATTCTTTTATAGTCGTCCACATTACAGTGATAATTTCCCCACTACTCCCTCCCGTAACTTGATACATACAAAGAAGTATATATTGCCGCCTCTTTTGTTTATAGATAGTGTACTGATTTCTTCACATTTCTTGTGATTAATTACTGACTAACCTTCCTCCCGGACGCCCCTCGATAACATGGACAAATCTTAACTCTGACAGTTTCTCCCTCCTTTTAGTTCGAGTTATCGACAGTTCACAGTATTTTTGTTCTGAAGACTTCTGTCTATGTAAATTATTACTGTATTATATTGTCTGGTTTTCCAAAGAAAAAAATATTCAAATGGACTTTGTATTCGTGAGAAAGCATGTAACAGCTAGATTTTCTCCTTTTTTTTTTTGGGACAAGAATCTGTTATATGTGCCAGTCAGAGGTGAGCTTTTAATCCGAATATGTCTATTGATATAAATTTATATTTCTACTATCACTTAATATTTTTCCATTAAATGCTACAAGAGTTGGACCATGCACTCGCGAGAAAGCCCTCGGTGCTCAGTCTTCTCATTTTTTTAATGACAGTGATTGGTCATATCTGCTGTACAGAAGTGTGCTTTTAATCGGAAGATGTCTGTCTATTGATATTAAATTATATTCAACTATTACTCAGCTTTTTTTAAATTTAAAAGCTAAGGAATTCAAGCTATGTGCTCACGAAAAGGCACTAGGAAACTTTTTTTTGGGGGTCAGTCATATCTGCCATTAGGGCTGTACTTTTAATCACAAAATGTCTGTCTGATATAAATGTATACTTCGGGTACACGTCAGTAGCCCTAAAATCACTAGCCCTAAAGTCACTAGCCCTAAAATAATTTTAGGGCAAGTGACTTTAGGGCTAGTGACTTTAGGGCTATTGACTTTAGGGCTAGTGACTTTAGGGCTACTGACTTTAGGGCTACTGACTTTAGGGCTAGTGACTTTAGGGCTAGTGACTTTAGGGCTAGTGACTTTAGGGCTACTGGCGGTGCGAAATGATTCGCTGTAAATTTAAAATTGGAACCTTCTTCCTTCGGGTATGTTCGTGAGTCGTTGCCTATAGCTATAGTGCTTGTGATTCTCAGTAGATGGCTCTGGTGGTAGCAAAAGAGCTTGTACTGTATTTTCTAAAAACATCATCTTCATCAATAACTTAAGCTCATGTATGCGTCTGTAAAATGATGTTTTATGGTCAAAATAAGCTATACTGAATAAAATGGACTGTATTGTAGTTATGTGGGAATTATTTAAATTATTCACTTAAAATTTATTTAGCCAGAATATTCTATATCC
>PNEQ01062596.1:0-23722 GCA_003012365.1 Medauroidea extradentata | reverse complement strand
CCTTCTTTATCTTTCCTCCCTCTTCTCCGCGCGAGCCCCACACGCATGTGCGTCGTAAATAAACACTTCAGTATGATGCTGATGAATTGGACGGTAACTACACGTCACAATGGCACCTAAAGGGAAATTTATTTTGTTCTGGTATGTACGATAAATTCAAGATTGCAAAACAATTTGTTCCGGACATTAATAAAAAAAATTAAAAGCCATTGGTTTGCATTGCAATGTAGGCAAGGTGGTGAGAGGGTTTTATGGCCCTTTAATGATGTCTTACAAGCCGATGAGGGTAAAGTGAGGTGAAAGAACAACACAACATCCATGCCCGAGCAAGGATTCCAACCCAGGGCCTCTCGCACCGTAAACTGGCGCCTAACCCACTACGCTAGAGGCCGGCGCGATATCGAAAAAATAAAACATGGCTTAGTAAATTATAAAAAAAGGGGAGGGGGCAGAAAGAGGCTTTTGCCCCGGGTCGCACATTCTAGAGGGCCTCGCTTTTGAAAAAGTGAAATGGTTAAAATGAATGGGCTTTTATTGAGCTCCCGTTAATGTTGATGGTATCTGTGAAATTTATTTTAAGTGTAAAGTGTGTGTATAGACGTCACTGATCTATGACGACGTAGCCAAGGTAAGATAGTATGGAGGGAGGCCAGAAGCGCACATTATCACTTCAACCACGGCCGTGACTTCAACTAAACAAAAAAAAAAAAAAGGAGGAAAGGTAGACTGAGATTTACGTTGCTCCGTGCCTCGTATTCTAACAAAGAAGCCCTGGAAAAAAACAATTTCTCGTAGGAAACTAGCAGCTGGCTGCAGACACTGTGACATGCTGATGTAGAGCAATTTTTCACGTAAACATCTCGTGAGTTGCGTGTGGTCACGTGCTGTGTTTTTATTGCTGTTGAGACTGTACCGGTTGTCCTTGACTACTTCCGCTCGCGCTCTACCACCCTAGCTTATCTCACACACACACAAGCGCACGCACAGACTGTCGTCAGCTAGACGGGAAAAGGGCGTGAGAACTTTTATGTGGTAGAAGGGTGCCTTGGTGCCAGCTTCTAGCATTGATAAAAAAGATCAGCCAGAAGCAGCATAAACAATAAATAAAAAAGAATTTGCTGGCCCAGGTTGTTTGACATTCTTTCTTTTATAGTTCTCCCGTTACAGTGATAATTTCCCCACTACCTCCTCCTGTAAATTGATACATACAAAGCAGTATATATTGCTGCTTCTTTTGCTGGTAGAAATGATAGAGTACTGATTTCCTCACGTTTATTGTGATTAATAACTGATTACCCCTCCTCCCCGGACGCCCCTCGATAACACGGACAAATCGTAACTCGGACAGCTTCCCCCCCTTTTAGTCCGAGTTATCGAGGGTTCACTGTAGTTGTTTCTTCTGTTTGCCATTTATTGTGATAAATCATTTTAGACATAGATTTTTTTTGTATATACAGTTGTAAATAAACTAGATTAGCTTTATTTTCTTTATTTTATCAAAGTCCTCCATCCCCAAACGTACCTAGCCCGCAAGCTTGTAACAGTACGCTAAATGTAGAAAAACGGCACAAAATTAACTATACATTGCAAAAACAGGTTACATGTTGACTCGGGCATTGAATCCCTTAAAAATACGTTTATTATGGTTGTAAATGTTCAAAATGAGTTGGCCAAACCTCAGAACATTTCCGGGTGGCGGTTTGAATGCCTGTCGTGACCACTTTGAAAAGAAGCACTAGACATATTCAATCAATGACCGTGTGGAAAAGAATACATGAAAAACACTAGAACACTAAATTAATGAAATATTTTTTCTTGAGTCCTGTGCCATTTGTTTATGGCACAATTTTCCTCTCTGACTAGCTTGCAAAACCCGTCACAATCGTAATTTTTTTTTTGGAACATTAATGGCGTCACTGTTAAGCAAAATGTATTTACAAATATCCTGACTCCTTTTTTTTATTTTGTAATAGCTTATTAATCAAATAACGTACATGATATTTTTATTATTAATGTTGTTTAATGTTTGTGAATTTGAATGTTAGTAGTTAACAAAATGTCTGGTAGTGCTCTAAGCATTACTAAAATATAAAATATTTATGTAATACTTTTACCAAATATTTCAAGTTGGTAACTAAATTTGGTTATGAATATGAGCTATAAATATTGAGTTTATTATTTGTGAACTTATAAACCTTTCTCAGCAATTGTTAATATTTTAATATGTAAAAAAGTAAGTGCATATTGGTGCATGAACGAGTAACATGTGTTCAATGTACTGTGTCGAATTCACCAAACACTACTCTAGGCGCAATCCTTGGTATTCTGTGACTATTTCCGCCTTCTTCCTTCTTCTACTTGTACAATGGCGTGATTACTTGTGAATTTTAACCCTCTAGTGAAATCCTCGTTATGAGGTGACATCCTTTGTATCTTACCGCTTTAGTGGTTCCAGTGCGTGGGTGATATAGCCTACCTGGTTTTCGTTCATGGCTGTGGAGAGGCCTGTGAGCCTATAGCCCCGTCATGTGATGCCCTACACCTGTGCCAAACAAGTGGGATGCATGTTCTTTATTTGATCTGAAAGCCAAAATTATTATTTAAATGCTCAACGGGTGTTTTTGGTGAATTTCGAGAAACTAAATTACCAACCTATCATTGTTTAAAAAAAAAAAGTAAGGAGATGGAAATGTTATATTAAAAAATATTTATTTTATCTTGGTCTTGTTTAAGCATAAAATAAAACTAAATACTCAAGTTCACGCCTTGATATGTGATAAAAAAAGGGGGGGGGGGAAGTATTATTGTTGCAAGTAAACATATTTGTTGGACATTTGTGTTTCACTCATATTTTCCTAGCCAGTAACATAATTTAGAAATAAAGTAGGTAAATTTAATTGAAGTAGATTTTGTAGGCGACTGTTGACAACTGTGGGTTCGGCGCTGTTTTTTAATTATTTTACCGAGAGTGTTCATGCAGGAAACTCAACGACTCACACCTAAGCCTGGTCTGCCCCTGTCTCTGTGAGGCCTCAGTCATTTGGGGTGTTGCCCTAGGGGTGACTGAGGGGTTGCAGGGATATGGGCGGCAAAGTGTGGCTATGTCTGTGGTCATGCATATGCTCATTCTCGTGGATTTATGGCAACATTATGCCCCTGCTGGTCCTTGGTCGGTGTCAGTAAATAATAATTTGAAGTGAAGTGTTTAAATGACATCAATAAAACATTAGAGAATAGGTACATTAACAGTAAAACTCGGCTCAGACAGTAAATTCATCAAATTTATGACACGAACCTGCTTTCTCTCTCGGCACGCCGTCGCGCCCTCAAATGGAAAACAAAGCGAGAAAACTCGCAACTTAACGGGCTGCCAAACTAGTTGAAAACGCAATAACTCGCGACAAGAAAGGAATAACTCACCATGTAGCAGTACAGAAGTCGACGGGGTGCAGAGAGAGAAGAGGACTTGCACTGCGGAAGGCGGCCAGAAGTGAAGTGACGGGCCAGGTGAGCGGAGCACCGCCGTTGGCTCGCCACGAGGGAGAAGGGTGGGGCAGAAGGGGAGTGGAAGGGAGGGAGACCCGAACGGCTCCGACTACGCCAGAGGAGGGCCGAAGGTCCCAAGGTGCCGGCGCACGAGACTTTGGACAGGCGGTCAAAAGTTCCGTTCAGCGCGACACACACATGCTCGCAGGTCCCACACATGCAAGCTTCCACAACCATGGCTCAGCCCAGACTGCACAGAAAGTTCCAAATTGGTGCCCCCAGTATAAGCGTAATTGTGATGCATGTTTTGCAATTAGGGGCTATCAATTTTTGTTAAGGGGACTACAGATCGAATACTTGAAATAAAAGAATGAATTTAAATAATTGGTGTTTATTACTAAAGAATAAAATGAAGTTATACAAAAATAAATATTATATTATTGTTATTCAAAAATAGTACACAATTAGGAAAAGGTTTTAAATCGTGAATTTACAAATAGATGTTATCAATTGCAGGCCTCAAAATCGTTCACTTTTTCCACTAAAAGTCACGTTTTGTGGTCAATGTCACTAAGAGTCACTTTTTTCGTTACGTGGTCACTTTTTCCACTTTTTTCTACGTTTTTGGTTGGAGTTTTTTATGAATGCTGTGCATGCACATATAAATGTGCAGGTTTTCTTTCTTTAACTTGTGTGGACGAAATAACAGGCTTATATCAGTGCAGAGTACATCTGTTGGTTGATATATAGAAGGAATTATGTCTGATAGGACATTTAAATGATGTCCTTATAGTGAAGAGTGCCGTAAGAATGTTTGCAATGAAACCACAGCTAGTCCCGAAGAGGTTGAAGCTATTCAAAACACTGTGGAAAAAAAGATAACTAAAATATGTAGTTCAATACAGTATTAAGAATAGCTAGCTATTCATAGTATACTGACCAAACTATTGATTTTGAAAACAGTTTATTAATGAAAATTTTTCTGTAGAAGTTTCAAGTTGTTGTACGTAAAGAAAATTGTAGTGTACTGTCTTTGAAATGTTCCGTTTTTGGTTAGATTAAGGTTAGGTATGTTGACTAGGCTAAGTTATTTTACCTTTAAGTTTTTTTTTTTTCGTTAGGTTAGATTGTGTATGTGAGGTTAGGTTACCTAACGAAAATGGAAAAATTAAGGCTAAAATAACCTACCCTTATAACTTTCCCTAACATAACCTAACCCAATGAAAAACATTAAATTTAAAAGTAAGGAAAATATAATTTTCTTTACCTAATACTACTTTTAGCATCTATAGAAACATTTTTCATTAATAGACAATTACTGTAAAATGAACAGTTTAGCAGGTATACAATTAGTAGTTGTGTATTTACCAGAGAATGTAGTACCTCTACTTTGTATTTAAAATGTTTTGTTGTCATTCAGTGCACAGCATCAGTGTTTCATTATATACATTTTATTTACTAATTTTCAGGATATAACATTAAGGTAATTGTGTTTGAATTTGTCTTCACTTTAATTTTTTCTGTAATACTGGTTCTCTAAGTTACTCTAGACCAACAGCTTATGTAAATCAGCATCTTGAATCCTGGACCAACAGCATGTCGCTGCCTACCACATACTTAAAATGTACTGTAATGCATAGGGAAATACCATTTTTTTTTTTAAAGAAACTATGCCATGTGTACCCTGTAGCATTTCGCTATCAGAAATAGTATTTTAGTAGTTTTGTAATTTGTATTTTTTTTTCTAAAGTGAGAAACAAGGACATTAATTTTCTGTAATTTTTTAGTTTTTTTTTTGTTTATAGCTGTAATTGTAGGTACCTAGTTCGGAAACGCCCCTGGTAGAGTAGGTATAGGTGAGTTTAATTTTATAACCAGGTAGGCTAGGCTCCCATCCAATTTATTTACTTATTATTTATTTATGTGTTTTTTTTTGTGTGCTTAATTTTTTTATGTATGTTAGTTTTTTTTTTTTTTTTTTTTTTTTTTTTTTTTTTTTTTTTTTTTTTTTTTTTTTTTTTTTTTTTTTTTTTTCCTTTAATTTACTGTTATTTTGTTTATAAATCTCCAACCCAGACTACAGTTTTGTAACGGTTGCGAAAGCTTTTGAACTAGCCGCGAGCAACGGGTGGAGATTAGATAAGTTTCAACCGTCGAGGCGATAGACTGCCAAGTTAAAGTACTTTCATTAATTTTTGTTTTCTTATTTTCCAGTGCCAAATTAATAATTGGTATTATTACCGTGAAGCTTACATTTATTTGAAGCTGTTTCAGTATTATACCATAACAAACACAGTCAGTTCAATGGTAATTAATTACTTACCTTTATGCGCAAGATCAAGATGTAAAAGTCGCCGCCATTTTATAGCCTGCTGAACGTCTTACAGTAACTGGTTTACTACTCCCGAAATTTAGAAGAGAGAGAGACACACACACACACACACGCACACACGCACTCACGCACTCACGCACACATGCACACACGCACGCACACACACACACATACACACATACACACACACACACACAGAGAGAGAGAGAGAGAGAGTTGTATTTTCCTTGATATCTTTCACTCACCATACTTTTAGTGAAGTAGTTTGTGTTAGTAAAACTTTTATTCGTGATTTTTTTTTTCTTAACTAAACCAACCCAGTGGTCCAGTTTTTTATTAGATATCTGATCTACCGTTCACGACCTGAGTTAGCCGAGGAAAGGAAAGAAAATCAATAATTATTAACTTAAATGAAGTGATGTAAATTATTGGAAAACAGTGTATGTGAGGAACGTTTATTTGTAAGAGTAATCTAATTCACGGTATATTTGAATCCATCAAAGTATTATGTTTTTTTTTTTTTTTTGTTAGGATGTGGAGATAAACAGTGGTTGATTACATAAGTTACATATTTTCTATTTTTTCGTACCTTAAGAGGAAATATTTTCAGTTTTTCAGCACCTTACAGTTCTCACTTCAAGTCATTTTCTAATGCTGCTTTATTAAAGTATATTATTAACGGATATTTATTATATGAACAATTTGTTTTAATGTGTTATTGGACTATTTCAACTTTGCATTACTCATCCACACATACACCCCCTACAATACATATTTATGTACATTACATCATAGGAAGATTACAGAGTAATTTTATGTAAATCAGCATCTTGAATCCTGGACCAACAGCATGTCGCTACCTACCAGTCGCTACCCACCACATACTTCAAATGTGCTCTAATGCATAGGGATGTTTTTTTTTTTTTTTTTTTTTTTTTACTGTGCTATGTGTGTGCCCATTGTACCAACGTTTGTATCGAAAAAAATTTTAAACCTGAGAATCTGTATATTAGGTGTTTTGAAAACATGGCAAGTGGAGATAGCCAATACTACTGTACTACTGAGACAGAGTACATTTCACCAAGTTTCCGTAAATGTGTATGGTGTTATTTTGTCACCTTTTATTACCTTTATATTCACGTTGTCACTTTTCAGTCACTTAATCAACTGCATTTTAGTCACTTTTTCTACCAGAATGGTCACTTTTGTCACTATTTTGTAAGTGTTGCACCACTTTGAGGCCTGATTGTGATGAATTGTGAACTGGTATTACATTAAGAAAAGATATGGCAAAGTAAAGTGGTTTCTGTCATTACAATAAAACTCAAGTACATTGCATTATTCTAAAACATTAAGTAAACTGTGATTGTACTGGCCAACAACTAATACACGCGTAAATGTATCCATGACTATTACAACAAGAACAGAACAAGGAAACTAGGAAAATTAACAATGAAGAATAATAAAAATTATAAAAATAATTAATACTTATGGTTTTGATATTCCTGTCCAGCGAACCATCTCAGGGCTACTTGAAGTCTTCTTATTTCATATTAAAATTTGAAAACTAAGCTGAAACCTGCCATCTGGCATCCTGAGCACATAGGCTTATGCCTACCAGGACATCGCCATGCTCGTCTAAGTTCTAAAACTGAGAAATACAAAAGCTTGCTAAAAAGTCTCTAAAGAAAAGCTCTGACCAAAAGTCCGGAAAAAGCTCAACAACCGACCCAACAAAAAGCTCGCCAAAACATGGCCGGCAAGTATTTATAACTACTGGTCGCGCCATCCTGAACCTTTCGTGATTTACCTTCCTGGAATGGTCAGCACTGACCGAGAGTGGAACGACAGAAATTGGCTGTACTACACAACTCACCAGTGCGTCTGCCCTACTACAGCTGTCAATGTGAGACAAGGGAGCGGGGAAGTGTTGACAGAGGCTTCCAGTGCCCCGGGAAGGCTGCCACATGCAGAAAGTACCAGAAGGACCCAAAGCGCATGACCGTCCGTCGACACAGACACATCAACCACCACACCCCTCACCTGCCTACACATAACACAAGGCCATCGGCCTGCGCACACTACCGGGACACTGCCCACAAAGGAGTCTACAAGCACTGCTGTGACAACCACTCCTCTGCAGGCTTCCAAGAACAGTGAACTAAAAAAACTCAACCTGAGAGACTGGAAGAGAACACTCTAGACGTCCACAATCCTAAATGTAAAGAAATTACTTCCCGAAAATTAAATACTCTTTAAATTACAAACCAAAATAACTTTACCATCTATTTTGAGTATGGATGAGAAGAAAAAAAATAAATAAATAAATGCCCGAAATTTACCGTCGCGACAATATTTTTAAAATCTACATTTCATTATAGCTAAAGATACGTATTATGTAAATGATTTCTTTAGTAACATATGAATTTTAATATAATGTTACTTATGTCATATTTTCTAATCATATCTTTTATGTTTACTTCTCATTGATGATGTACATTTTTAAGCTATTTATTTTGTAATCATGCAATTCACATTTTTGTGTTATGCAGTTTATTGTAATATTGTATGTTTGGACTTATCCTATCAGGATGCTGATGAGAAAGAATGCAAATAAAAGAGAACTGTGTTATTTACAAATGTCTTGCAATAATTGATGTTTGTGAGGGTTTACTGTTTTTAAAGTACTTTGATAATTTGTTGTAGTAGTTGTTGCATAGTATTTTTTGTTTTTGTTTATCAGGTGTTGGAGATTGGTGTCGACTGTAGCGATGAAGGTCTTGGACTAGTTGACTTTCTCACTGAGAAAGATACTTTAGTTCAACCTGGCTGTTTTTTCATCAACACAAAAGGTGCTCAATCATTTTTAATAATTTGCTAAAATTTTACAAAAATTGTTTTACAGTAAACAGTAGAACCTTGATCTAACAAAATTATCCTCAATAACTATCAAAAAATTATAAATTGTAATTTTTAGATGGTAAAAAATACATGAAAAAAAAAGATGTTGCAATTTATGTATGCAACAGAATAATTCTTAGCATGTAATGAAAACATACAGCAATTATCATTTATTGGTAAGCCACTGCTGTGAAATATGTTAACCAATAAAAGTAACCTAACACTTTTGGCCGGAATGTAGGTGAAGCGCTTATCTACCGAGGTACGTGGTGTACATCGTCATGAGTTAGGTTACAACACTGACATGTAAGAAGATGGTGCACCCTTCTTCCTCCTGCTCTGCAACAGAAATTAAATAATTCCCAAGGAAAATGCATAGAAAATTCTGAAAAAATTTATAAGAATGTGTTTACGAGTCAACCAAGATAAAATAATTGAAAGAAAATAACAATAAAAATTTGTTTTAAAAAATGATCATCATTCCGTAATGGTAAACTATTGCCAAGAATATTGTGATAGATTTATGCAAAAAATTGTGTTATAAAGTCATGAAAACTATGTTTGCAAGACCACAGCAATAAAAAATGGTGAAAAAAAATGCAGTAAAATCTGATTAGAAAAGAAAAATGTGTTGAAGTCCACAGGGATAAGTACGCAATGCTTACTACTGCTCGTTAAAAATATGCGACACTCGAACTGTATATTACTTGTTTTTAGACATGTGTACTTCAGCGATAATATTTTCATTTTAAAATGTCTACATCATAAGTAATTATAAACTTTTCAAGACTCTAAAAACTTTGTAAATCCGTGCACTCTGTCTAACAAAATAGGTACAGCACACTAGAGATAGGTCGAAGTTTGAAAACTCAAGCCGAGTTGAGCTTGACCAGTTTGACTGCTCGAAATCCGAGTCTAAATTACAGTCATTTTGACTTAAGCTCTAAACTCGAGCCTGTTTTTATTTAAGCTTGAAGCTTTTACTTCACACAATACATCTTTCATCATGTAATTGCCATTAAATGCATGAGCAAAGTTAATGTTTTTACATAAAATAAAAATTATTTATTTATACTAGCAAACATGTATTTACCATCATTTAGCATCAGTTGACAATTGATTGTACAAAAATGAGAATTCTCGTATGTCTGGCATCACTGTACTGTACAGTGACTCAGTAAATCACAAGCTCCTCCCTTACAGCACCTGCGCACATTTCTTCAGCAGAGTGCGCAGAAACAGTGCTACACGGCACATCTCATTGTAACAGTATTAAAACAGTGCCATCTTGGCCAACTTTATAGGCAGTTTTTTTCCACTTTTCCGGTGTGCGCTTAGTAATAGTTTCTTCTTCATAGTGAGCAATTCTGTTTGCAATAAATGTAATATTACTCATACGTATTATTTTCATGACAAATTATTTTACTGTAAGCATTGTCCGGTGAACAATTGTGTTTGTAAAAGAAGTGTTATTTACAACAAAAATGTGTTTTTTTTTTTATTATTATCTGGCTATTTGTGTTGTTCTTTGCTGAGGATATTAGAGATTTTTGTGTTTATATATATATATATATATATATATATATATATATATATATATATATATATACACACACACACACACAGAGAGAGAGAGAGCGAGAGAGAGAGAGGGAGGGAGGGATTATATATATATATATATCTGTAAATGTTAATACTCACATCACACTTATTCATCATTATACTCTGTGTTAAGTAGGTAAATCACACAAATCTCCATTTGCCTTATTTTTGTTCTCAGAATGGCACATTCTGTCTGAGATTATTAAATATTAGTTTCCGACTGCATAAACTGAAATTGTATTCATTTGTCGTATTTAAGGCTGTTCAAGTGTGAAATTAATAATTTCATATGAGCGCAAAATTTTGTCAGTTTTGTAGAATTCACTTAAGACTCCATTTTCCTCTTATGGAAAAAATTTTGCACGCATAGTATTCAAATAACTGTATGTCAAAGTCAAAATATACATGATTACGGGTCCATGCACCCAAGGAAAACCATCAGACTTGCTGAAATGAAATAATTTTTGCTGAGATTAGATGTTGCAACCTAAGGGCCAAAAGTTATAAATTCGTGAAAGGACACATCTTCGTATTTTTAAAAAATTGTTTAAAATTAGGTGTTTAATGTCGAAAATTGTTGACTTCTTAGGTGCACTAAAAACGAATACAGTTTTCTTTCATTCAAATATTTTGTTTTTGGTGAATAGTGGCATTGTTCCTGATTACAACGATACCAAATTAATAGCAATGCGAACTATGGACTCATTGTGGTGCGTGTGTGCAGTAACAAGTGCACGTCCTCTTCTATGATACGACGAGCTGCCGTGGCGAGGTGTCGTGTAGCCGTTATAAGCTACTGTACGGTGTGGCTCCTTGTGGGATCCCTTCCAGCTATGTGGAGGAGTTGTGATGTGCGGATGGCTCACTGGGTTATCGCGACTTCTTTTGTTAGGTGCAGTGTCAGTCATCAGTGTCATAGTCGTAGTTTATCTAGTAAACAGTGACATAGTTATTTGTTACTTCTTTCACTCTTTTCAAAAAGGCAGAATTTCAGAGACGTTAACAGGCACGGACTGATAATCACAGTAGAAAATCTAATATTAAACGAGCAATTTTGAAAGAAAAGAAACTGATTCAATACCTGTCACCTAGTTGCAAGAAATATATAATGTATAAGTAACGCTTTGTCATGTTGCCTGTATTCGTTATTATAGTTATATTTATTAGTCACTTTTTCCTGTTCAAATTTGTCTTGAAAGCAGAGTTATTTTTATGCGGCATGGCATTTTAGACCATGACCATGAATGAGTACTTGATTCAACATTGACTGTTATTCTGCTGTTAAAAGTTTATTATTACGATGATTAGTATGCTTATTTTTAAAGTAAAAATCATACATTTCGAAAATCAGTTCTTAAATATCAGGGGATGCCTAAAAATAAAACTGTATACTGTATGTAAAAAAGCATAGCATATAAATTAATAATTAATATACAATTATACTATACAACAATAATATCTAAATATATTTTACTACCAGATTTTATATATTGTTTATTTAATACAACATAAAAAAATTCATTTACTTAATTTTTGTTACTACTGGCAGCCCTGAATAAAAGAAACCAGTTGTATTCTTCAACAACTGACACTATCAGTATAGCTTGTGGCGTTTCGCTCTTGTATAAGTACCTGAGCTCCACTCGTCACAAATGTAGCACACCAGTCCTCCTAGACCAGTGTACTAGCTCGGGGATAACCCAGCCAAAACGGGCAAGGTTATATGCTGGAACATATCTCTTGATCGGTGGTCACGTACTCCAAAATTTATTAGTAATAATTTTGTAGGTTATGTCATACTGTAGACCAAATTTTGAATTTCCACAGTCACCGTCAGAATTTTAAAGAAAAGGTTCGTCCCGAAATAATATACTTTACTATTTTCCACTATTTCTGGTTTATTATATAACTGTTTACATCGGCACGAAATACATTATCCCAGTCTTGGCACGGTAGATCCGATTCACAGAAAGTTATAAGCAGAAACACAGCATCTCTATATCAGGCGTTTAAATTAGGCAAGACATTTGCACACCGTGAATACACACGCGGCGAAGAGGAACGAGTAGCCATCCTGGCTCTCTGCACCTAGCGGTCTACACGCACGGGCGGAAACGAATTTGGTAGATTTAAAGGTTGTCCGAAAGAAGGTTAAAGAACAGAGACCGCTATGCTACCCGTGCATGTTAAGTTCTTCACTCCCAAACTTTTATTTCATCAAGTTTTCTTGGGCCGCAGCCCCGCGCACGTCCGCTCTGGATCGCGTCACGACTTATTCTTCAACATGGCAGAGGCAAACAGTCCAGAACAAAGGACGAAGGGGCGCCACACGCTGTGCTCTCATTGGCTGGTTCTCAGTGGCGTGACCTTCGTCATTCGTTCCATGATCTAGAACCCTCTAGGGCACAATTATCATCTGCGCATTAAATAAACAAACGGTGTCAAAACTCCCGCGGAAAAAACTAGAACACAAAAGAAAACAAAGTTATTGCCTCCTACCAAGGCCACCTGGCCATAAATATAAACATTTCACCCTAACTAGAACATTCAGGAAAAATGACTGTCTCTACTCTCCCTTTCCGAAACCGAGACCACTGAAAATAATCTTACAATTTTAAACATATTAGAAAATTACGACCACATAAGGCATTAATTCACCGAATAAAATAAAACCCCTTGTCTTGCAACGCTACAAGCTGTATCACCTGAAGGTTGCGTGTACTGTGGTTTCCTAGAGCATACAAAATGTTTTGGTTTAGCTGCATGAAATTACATGGCATACATTCGCGATGCAGGTCGTAATATAGTGACAAATGTTATTTTACTTAGGAATTTGTAATTTTTCTGTAGCATATTTACCGTATTTGCTGGCATATAAGACAACTATTTTTACATATTTTTGGCCTTCCAAAATTGCTACTTGTCTTATATGAAGGTGAAAAAATTTTTGGTAACCTGAAACACGTTTGAAAGTTAAGCTGTAAGCTGTGGAGTTGTATGATGTTTCAAGGAATTGGGTTTTTCATCACAAATGAAAACAAGTGCCCCCTTTTTTTTTTTTTATTATATATATATATATATATATATATATATATATATAAAATTTACGGTACAAAATTTTGATGAGCGTCATATTCCATGTTTACCTCGCAGCGAAGCGCGTGCCTAGATCCTTTGTCTCGCCAGCCCACAACTCTCTGGCGGAGAAAACGAGGATCTAGGTACTGCGTGCCTAGATCATTTGTCTCGCCAGCACAAAACTCTCGGGCGGAGAAAATGAGGATCTAGATACCGTACCACACATTCATGTGTCTACTGTCTAGAGCTAGGCTTGCAGGCGACAACAGCTGTTGTAGCCCGGCGTTGCTATGTAGCGCGCTGCGGGTTTTAGTCAGGCGTTGCCAAGTCGTGCACAGTTGCCGGCAACTGATGATGTCGCCGGCCGCCGCCGTGCATTTCCTTGGCTCTTGGGCGCCCGGAGGGAAGTAGTAGCAATGTTATTTGTATATGTGTCTCTTATGATGTTTATATAACAGTAATAAATGCATTAAAAATATTTAAACTATGTTTTTAATGTTTCTGGCAAAGGAAAAAAATATTTTTCTGTCAGGAATTTCAGAATTAATAATTTACTTTTTTTCAAGATTTTGTACCTTCAAAACCGTGACTCGTCATATATGCGGGGTCGTCCTATATGCCGGCAAACACGGTTCACACTATTTTTAAAATTACTTAGAAAATCTCTTCAAGTTCAGTGCACGTAAACTTGGTGAAATAAATCTTACAGATGTCAAAAGCGTTGCGCTAAAGTCAACTGTTGTCTATCCTTCGTAGCTGGACGGGAGAGAAGACTGCGCAGGCACGCAGCCTGACCTTTCTTACGGCTGACAGTAGGGCCATGTTGCCAGACTGCCCTGAACACAGTGTTGTGACCTCTAATTCTCAGCCCTCCCGCTATCCGCCTTACACTCTGCAGGCCGAACAGGCAGCTCTCATCTACCACAGAGGGGTCACGACAAAAGTCTACCATTAGTTTTGATTTCTGTGTAGTTTAGTAGTGTTAATGAGCCTGATGGCTATGAACACTAAAATATTACTTAAGCAAATGTAGGAGTTATCATCATCAATTTGTTTTACCTTATAAGTTTCCCGAAAATGACATATTTTTCACTGTTCTTGCATGTTAATACTTAAATAAATAAAAATTTTTCGTCCACTTTATAACCTGAGCAGTGTGGGCAATCTGGATCATCGAAAATGCTTAGACAGTTCATGAATATTTATTGATTCTGATCTGTATATTGGACGATTAAGTAATATTTACTACTGGCCATTTCTTTCACTTCGTATGCCTGCCTACTCGGCGGGTTGCTGCATGTTGATCTCAGTAGGTGAGATTGGCTACGTCCAGTTATTGTCTCCCTCCATCCCTCTCTCTTTCTGTCTCTCGTATAATGATATTTAAATAACAAGGAAATTAAGATTATCTCAAACAAAAGATTTGTCGTGAGAATCGTCACCAGGGAACAGTAACAAACTTAAATATTTCAGTTATAACAGCTCTGTTAACCTTTCAAACAATTTTAAAGCACATACTGTTACATGCATACATAATTTTATGTACCAATTCCTACATTCGTAAATAATTTAATGTACCGACTTTAAACCTATTTTAACACCTGGTCACTGCTCAGAAGACGAGCTGTGGAGAAGTAGGCACTATTAGTCTCTGAGCTACCAAGGCTTGGCGTCCAACCACAGAGTACCAGAGTTGACCGCTAGTTGCATTACGCGACTAGTGCTGCTGTCGCCCAGAGACCTAAGCAGCGTGACCCGCACCTTGTCCTGGCCCGTAGACGACTGATTCAAAAATCCCAGAGCTACTTGTTATATACCTATCCGACACGATATATCTCTCGTCTGGAGTGACAGTGAGACACATATTGTCACATAAACTGATTAAAAGTAATATTTCTAATGTGACAATTCTATTTACATTTTAATGCCCTTAAGTTAGTCATTTTGCTTCTCTGTAGGCCCTAATAGTAAAAGATTTTTGATATTAACTAAAAAAATTTTATTTTCGAAATAATTGTAATGTAAACTCAAGCTTGGCTCGAAAATTTAGGGACTCGTCTTGGCTCAAAACTGTATTTTTGCATCTGTGGCTCCACTCGATGGTATTTTCCTCAAGCTCGGTTTGATGCTATAAAATTGAGTCTTGTCCATCCCTTCATTGCTGCACAGTAGTACACACTGACCGAGGCATGAAGTACTATCTCAATCTAGTTTCCGTACTGTCCACTGCCATGCTGTGTATCTAGATGCTCATTCAGCCACCAAGTTATGTGGAGCGAAGCGGAGGATTGAGATGTGTGCATTTTCATTCTGCCCTGTAGTAAATCTATATTTCCCACGGCCACATTTTGCAGGGAATTACCTCAGGCATGAAACGTAGTTATTTATGCTGCTGGAACATTGCTTCATTCATTATATTTATATATTTGAATAATGTACATGTGTGTGTAATTATTTTACGTTAATGGATGCAGTCCACTGGGTAAAACTTTGCATCAATAAAGGTTAAAAAAAATTTTGGGAACCAAGTAACGGTAAATAATAGTCTTTCAGGGTATCATGTTATTTTGAAAATCTCCACCTAATCTATCAAATAAACTTTTCATTTAATATCTTGTGTGTTTTCAATTTCAAACCAGTGACAATTAAACACAATTTAATCAGAAAAAACACTTTAGACAACATTTTAAGTTTTTATGGGTTAAAATTGGTTACTCTTATCTTACTGTACAAGCGATATGCAACATGATTTTCTAGAACCGCAGACTTTAGTTATATTGAGGTTCTACGAACCCATTATAAGTTCTTTATAGATGTACATAAGTAGTCTCACAGTCTTAAATTACTCTGCTAAGAAATTTTAAAGACATTGCTATAGAAACATACTGTGTTAAAAAAAACTCTGTTTTAAAGAAGTTTGTGACTGATAGTTTACTGCATCAAAACATTAATATGCACAATAAAATCTTGTTGCGTGGTCCCCTTTTTATATATTGTTTCCTCACATGAATTTTTTCTTGGTCCTGCCAAAATTTTATTATAAACAATGTTAAACTGCTCCTCAAGGATCGTCCTTTGAAGCTTCGTTCATCCGACATTGATAATTCAAAACAACTGGCGCATTGACGTGAGATTACCTACAACAGTTGTGTACACACACACCACTAGAAAAAAAATTAGCCCAAACTTGTTGAACAGTATGTAAATGTGCATCAATTGATAGCATTGTTTAGGTTCTGCTGCAACTTTATGTGACACATTGGTTCGCTGTATTAAATTTTGTTAAGTACTCTGATTGTTTAGGTGGTTCAGTAGATGTAGATTGGCAGCACTACCCACATATTCATACTTCTAAGTCTTGTCATGAGTTAAAAGCAGTTGTTTTATTTTCAGATTCATCGATTATACAGTAATGATTTCAAGTACTGTATGTAACTTTAATTAAATGGTGAAACTTTTTTGATTAATGGTACAGTTAATTTGTTAAATTTTTTTGTAATTGTAATAAAGACATGTCAAACAATAATTTCTGCATGCTGTGTAGTTGTTTTGTCGTGTAATTTTAAGGTCGGTTAAATTTCAGAGGTAATTTTTATAAATGTTTCTCACACTGTAAGCACTTATAAATGGTGTCCTGTTTGTAATCCAATCCTTTATTCAGTATTACACCATAAGGGTGTGTATCAACAGCTGTGTTCTGTATCGTACTGGACAGACAACGTTGGAAACAGTACTCGTAAATTTCTTTAGGTTGAATCAGCATCAAAGTGCACATTAAACACTACACATTTAAAAATCCTAATGTATTTGTGCCAATTTTGGTCTGAGAGAAGAGGGAGCAGTTGCACCCAATTCAATTTTAATTTCTGGATTCTTGTGTAATCTACTGGACCGTCCATGTCTTGGGCGAGCTACAACCTGCAGTTACTTAACACTTGGCTGGATACAGGCCCTGTGAGCTTACCAGTGTTATCAAACAGCTTCACGAACCTCCCAGCCACCGACGTGTATTTACATGTAGTTCGTGAAACATTAACACTTTGAGTACCATGTCCGAGTATAGCTCGGGTTACATAAAAGTACAAGCCGGACCAAGCCCGAGTTTACCTCGGGGTCACTTTTATATTGTTTGTAATGCTTCCGAACGTCTGTATCTTTGGTTTGGTCACTTGGATATCTCTACTAAATGTTTTAGTTGTGCGCTGCAGCTTGGTGCTGCGATCTGTACAGGGACAGAGACAATACGCGTGTTTGTTTCAACGTCTGCCGAAAGAATGCACGCACCTCTATTTTTCCGCACCGTACCAGGTTGTCATCGCCAAGTCATGCTATGTGTTTTTTTCTTTCGCCAAGTTTACTTTACATACGTAATGCAAATTACCGAATTCTTGCTGCAAAATGAATGAAAGTGGGACGAGTGACATTCCAAATGAAAACTTTATTGACTCCGGCTCAGAAGGGGAAGCAGACGACTCAGATTTAAATCCAGATTATTTACCGCCTAGAACAGGTAAATATACTAAATTATCATTGATATATTCTGGGTAAAATTGTGTAGGTTGATTGACATAAACAAGGTTTTATTTTCCACTTTTCTGTCTGTGTTTTTTTTCTAAGTTTTTCCTATGTTTCATATACATAATAGAATATTTTATTTTTTATAGATGCAGATTCCGAGTCCGAGGAAACAGATGACAAAACGTCCGAATCGGAAAGTGAAACACGTTCGGGTGAGTCTCATCCATTTCCGTCTGCAAAAAAACGTAAAAAGTTGAATAATAACCAATGCAGTGCCAATATTGGCTGGGCACATGATGATTAGGGGTGTGCGAATATTCGAAATTACGAATATTTTTCGAATAGTAAATCTGTACTATTCGAATTCGAAAAACAAATACCAGATTCCCAAATTTTGAAGTATTTGAGCCATTTCGAATAGTGAATTTGGAACAATTTCTTAATATTATGAGCGGGTAATAAGGCTATTTCTACTTACAAGCATAACATAATTTAACGGATTTTCCCGTTTTCGCAGATATTTAAAGGTTAAAATAAATATACCGGAAAGAATTGACATTCATGTATATTTTCAACGTAAATATTTACATATTTACGTGTGGCGTTGCATTCGTGGCCATTGATATAATCGCGTAGATATTCATCATGGAATATTTGGCATTCGAAGCGTAGTGATACGTGCTAACGGAACATCTTGATGTACACAAGATGGCGGCAGTGGTGGTCACGTTGCCATCATAAGACAGTGATCACCGTGATTGCGGCAGCGAAAGTTTGATGTCTACATAATGTAGTTACCGTGCATACATCTATGACAATGTGTTAAATGGTGTTTGTTTACGTTTAACGCCATGCCGTACATTTACATAAAATGTTTGCTGCGGGGATGTTAATAATTCTTATTTTCCTTAAGTAAAGAAACAAAAAATTTTTGTGAAACCTTACAGATGTCGCGTAGAGTGGGAGCACGAATTAAAATGGCCAAACCGTGGGGAAACATCATTTTCAGCTATTTGTGTAGTCTGCAATTCGGAATTTAGCGTGACGAACGTGCAGATCCAAGGAATTCGTAGATATGAAATTACGGCGGTTTATACTAGAACTTTATGCATCGCTAATATTGTGACCTTGTAAACATTTTTGTAAGTAAGCAATGCCATAAACTAAGTAGTTAATGTGAGTGTACTATGGTTAATCTAAACTTCTTTTTAACACTGATACTTTTATTTGCTTATATAATTAGCTGGTTGAACATGTTCAGAATGCAGCTATTCTACGGATGTTTCCAAATGTGTAACACACAGGAAGTTAACTTTTTTTTTTTAATTACCAAAATAAGTTTGAAATATGATTAGTTATTAACATTACATTGTTTCCTACACACAAAGATCTGATTTTTTGTAGTAGGTATTGTAATAATTTATTACATATTAATTTAGCTTTCAAATTTCTGTGGTAAATTTTTCTAAAAATATCACAGAAAAGTACTTTTTCTTTTTATCTTTATACATGTAGGGAAGAAATAAACTAGATCAGCAGTGCCGTCTGTAATAAGCATTTGTTTACAAAAACAATTTTGTGATTTCTCACAAACATATTAAAGAAGAAAACCTAGAAAAAAACAGTATATATTTCTGTAAGAACATGTACAATGTAGCAAAAACATATATGTTTTAAGAATGTTCAAGGTTATCAAAGTAAAAACTGCTAAATTTTTATGCTTAAATTAATAAAGCAAAATGCATTTCTATATCACCTTGTAAATGCACGATTATGCACTGGCAAATGTATACCAAAATTTGAGGAAAAATATTCGAAAATTATTCGAAAAAATTAATATTCGTTCCAAAACTATTCGAAACTGAAAAACCACTATTCACACACCCCTAATGATGATACACAACCGCAACTTCCCGTTTTTGAAGAATGCACAGGAGTGACTGCGAATATTGACAGTTCCTCTACCCCATTTGATTGCTTTGCACTTTTCCTTCCAGAAACCATGATAAAACACATGAAATCTGAAACCAATAGGTCGCTGCTTCTGTCGTAGATAAACTGAGAAGAACCAAAGAACTGAAACCCAATAGTTTGCTGTCTAAATGTAAACCGGTGAAATTACATGAAATTTATAATTTTTTTGCTATTGTGTTTCACATGAGCCTGGTAAAAAAATGTGATCTCAAGCAGTATTGGTCAACAAATGATTTTCTATCTACTCTATTTCCAGCATCTGTAATGAGCAGAAACAGTTTCTCCTCTATCCTATCAAATTTCCATCTGAATGACAACAATACATATGTACAAAGAGGACACCCTAATCACGATCCGTTGCACAAAATTAGACCATTCTTTGACCGTCTTGCGAACACATTTTCAAAATAATTCGCTCCTTATTGTAACCTAACAATAGATGAAGGCATGTGTGGTTTTCGTGGCCGGATACATTTTCGTGTTTACATGAAAAACAAGCCACAAAAGTATGGTATGAAATTATACATTATGTGTGATTCGCCAACAGGCTATGTGCTGAAAATGGAGGTATATTGCAGGAAAGGTCATGAGGATAATAGTGTTCTGTCTCTTATTTGGACAAAGGCCATGTGGTTTATATGGACCTGTTTTACAGTTCTCCAGCAGTCTTTGACTTCTTGTGGGGTAGAAAAACTTTGGCTGTATGCCTAACAGGAAACAGCTACTGAAAGATGTTGTCAAATCAAAAATAAAGAGAGACGAAGTGGTATACATGCGGCGCGAGCATTTATTGTGCTTGAAGTGGAAAGCTAACAGAGATGTTTTGACCCTACATAAGGCCACAACTTCTGAAGTTTATGTAAAGTCAAAGAATGGGAATACACGGAAAATGAAACCTGACGTTATCTTGGACTACAACATCCACAAAACTGGTGTTGATCGAAGTGATCAAATGATCGCTTACTAACCAGTCAAGAGAAAACAAATGAAATGGTGGAAGAAGTTGTTTTTCCACATGCTTTTGATGGCAGTAACAAATGTGTTTGTCGTCTACAGAGAAACGATAAATGTACAGGAGAAGAAAAATTGTCATCTTGCAACATTTTTACAGGAAATTTGTGAAACTTTCCCAGCCAAAGGGATCAAAACAGCTCAAAGTGAAGTTGGCCTAGAAATTACAACAAACAGACTTACTGGAAGACATTTCCCTGAAAAAATTCCAGCCACAGACAAGAAGGCGAATCCAACACGGGTTTGCAAAGTATGATCTGAAAAACCAAAGCATCTACTGGCAAGTCTGGAAGAATGGAAACAACTTGGTGCTGTCCTACTTGTCAGGTGTCTTTGTGTTTGCCCGAATGCTTCCGTGACTATCACACAAAAACTAAATATACATAATGAAGTGTTTTGGTATACACTTTTCACTAGCATGATTTACTTATAAATACAGCTTGTAATAGTTCATTTGTAGATAAAATATCTAATAACATGTACAGGTAAACAAAACAACTGTTTCACAATTGGAAATTTAGGGAATTCAATTTGAAACCAAATTATTCTCCAGCAAAACTGAAAGAAAATAAAATTCTTGCTGGTATCATATTTGTCATGTGTATCTGTGTATACCATGTGTATACCTTGATATTTCTGTGACTTTTACTCATAACCATATATATATATATATATATATATATATGTGTGTGTGTGTGTGTGTACAATGTATTTCTTTTACGATGTAGACAATGTATTTTTTATTTTATATGTAAATAACTTGTTCAACTTGTCAGAAATCTCAGTTTTTGCCAGTGTGTTTCTGTGAATTATACTCTAAGCCATGATGTGTATCTTTTTTCAAAATAAGTTGCTTCTTTTTCTATTTTATGTACTGTACCAATAAAAAGTGAAATAACTTGTACGTACAAGTAAGCTGAAGCAACTGTATTAGTGGCCTAATTGTAAGGAATCTATGTCTTTGTAAAAATACTTTCATTATGTTCTTCCAAAAACTTTATTTTTAGCATCAGAATCTAGAATTTTTTTATTTCATGTGTAAATAAAAAATAGCTAGTATTGCCAACTGAAATAGTGGCAGTTGTGTTCTGCCCTTGGAGGGTTTCTCTGTTTACCAGAATGCTTCCATGATTTTCCCTCGAAGGCCTATTTTTTTCCAGTCCAGCATTTGTTTTGTCTTTTTTTGAACATAAATAAAGTTTGTAACATATAAATAAATTGATTCAAGCATATTATAGCTAAGCATGTGCGAAGGTCTGTTTTTAAATGTGAAGCGAATTCGAATCGAATCTTGAATTGTGCGAAGGAATGTCGAAGGAAAGTCGAAGTCGAAGAATTTAATTTTTTTCACATCAGACAGCAAAGAAAAAAATTTATCACAAACAATTGGTAACGAAAAAAATATTTAAATATACCGTATTTACTCAAGTAGCCCAACAAATTTTTTTAAAATGATTTTTTGGGTTCAAAACAGGGTGCCACACATGCAGCTACCTCTTTTCTCTATGCAAGACTGCACCATGCAAGTATGTGGTGCAAGAGTGGAATAACTGACGTCAGTAGTGACATGATGAATTTCAGCTATTTAATAGTAAGGTTATGTATCTCAGGGTTAATTTTGAAGTTACATTTGCACTGCTCATCTAAAGTAGGATCCGGTATGTATATGCGGGGAACACCAGTGTATGTCTTACCAACCGAAGTTCTGGAAGCGTTCGCTGGTAAACCTTGAAATACTTGCATGCAGAACCACCTAAAATATACTCCAATACTACTGAAAGAAACTACAGCCCAACGAATTTTAAAATAATTTATATCGTACTATGCTCGTAACGAAAATGACACACATAAGATGGCTGAACAAGATGTGGTATTAGTAAGACTAACGTAAAGTAATATAAATTTTAACATAATTAATCTTACTTGGTTGACTCCTAGTATTGAAGAATAAAAACATCTGGATCCTTCAGAAAACAAATTAAGTAGACCACATTGATAATACAAGATGAGTGTAGCAGAATATACCTAAATTTTATTGTGTAATTTAGAAAAGATGAAATTACTATTTGTAATTGTGCCACTGCTAAATCTAGGATTTGAACATGAATTCTTTAACTCAGAGATGCCCGTCAGGCGAATTATTTCCAGAGTGTTACACGCTTACAGACTGTATCAAAATCGGAAGATGGCGTCGTCAATTACGGTCAGGCTCTAACTACGAGACAAAAGGCTGGCGAGACTTAGCTTTATTCTTCATGTTGGTGAGCGAAGTTCTGCGCCGTCTGGAAGTTCTCGTAGAACTGCGAGGATAGTGTTTTCTCCGCGTCCTGTTCCCTGTATCAGCTCACGGGCTGACTGGTGCCGGCGAAATAAAGTCTATATACGCACCATACGTTCAGACGCGGTAGTACAAATCTGCTAAATATCCAAAAATTATTACTGTCAGGCCCTCTTCTTTCACAGCAAACTACAATTCCGACACGTCTTCGCCTAATCGGGCGGCCTGATGCACCATATATATCTTGCAGCTAATTAAAATCCTAAAACGAGAGCACGCACATCGCGTGACTCTCTCTCCTATATTCGCCGTAGAAAAAAGCCTCCTTTCCTCATATAATGCATTCAAAACAGAAACATTAGTCTCTTCAGCCAATCAAAAAGCTACCCTTCAGAGTTATTTCAAAAAGTAGCAATGTCGTGCCTCGAGCCACCTCCAAAGCACTCGCATATCTGCACTCGGTAATTTATAGAGAAATTACTTCAAACTGCACTTTCTGAACTAAGCCTTTCTCTTAGTAATCTTATTGCACTAAACAAAAA
>PNEQ01062595.1:0-23724 GCA_003012365.1 Medauroidea extradentata | reverse complement strand
TTCTTAACAGAAATAAATCAAACATAAAGTAATCACTTAAATTGTCTATGCATTGTTAATCCGTATCGTATCTGGTAACCTGGTTCCGCCATCTTGTACATCACGGAAACACTACGACTGAAACATGGTCTAAGAAACCACATGTGTATATATATTTGTACAGTCCATCAGAGTTACACTATATATATATATATTACAAAATGTAAAACGATTTAACGTATGACACTTGTAAGTGATGTTATTATTTAATGCACTCAGTAAGTTGGGTTTTTGTTGAAAATGTACAGACCTCTAAAATGTGGCATTCTGCAACTACTACAACAGGAACATGTTCCCTTGAGTAGTCTAAATTTGCAAGCAGAGGCAATGGAACAAACGTCCCACAGTTTTGAGTCTACTACTGCATTATATATTTTGCAAGCGAACAAATATATTATGACATTACGTTAAGTTTTGTAGGTTATCTCAATAGATAATAGCTTGGCAGGTTGCTTGAAATTTGATGTACTGGCAATTGGCCTCTATCAAGTCGAACAAAAAACTTTATTCCCTGCCATATACAGTAAAAGGCAGAATAATTAAGCACAAAAGTGTTTTCAAGGTAATTCTCTTCCCCCCGTGCATAATAAACTCGCAATATAGCTGTCATCCTGTGTAGAGGCGACTCTTTCCTGCCCATCTACACCAACCTGTCCGAACTCTTCCTACACCTTACAACTCCCTACACAGTTTCCAAGTGATCTTACGAAATACGGCCGACGTCACGATGATAGACTGTCTCCCCTGCTCCGTTCTCCACCACGCCCTTTGAATCTTCTCACTGGTTCTTCCAATATACTTTCCCTTAGGTAGCAGTGAAACCATCCCAATCCTCACTATAGGCCTACAGTTCTTACTAGTGTTTTAACTCTCCCCCTGTCCTTCACTCCATCTCATTTCCTTCAATACAGACAACCTACCAATTAACTACCTTACGCCTTCCAATCTGCCCTTCCCTTCTCCACCTAGGACCTACCCTTCACCCATCTCTGTGCCCTTATTTGTACCATCGGAAGTTCCTACACCTCAGCTGCAACATACATAGCCCACTCTGCCGCTGCATATTCCAGCATTGAAGCCATTTTGCTGTGTTGATAGCAATTTGAAATGAACAACATATATTAGCTAACATGTAGATAAATATGAAACACAACTTATATTTCACAGAATAAGTTCTTTCAAACAATTTTACACGAGAGCAAATACAGTAAAATAAAAATAGCGCACATCTTATAGACTGGAATATGATTTCATTCTAGGCTTACTGTAGTTCTGTTAATATCGGTGATTATTTTCACAAATACTTATTACAGATGCGTAAACTACAAAATACTCGGACATAGCAATCATGTAGCCTTTTGCAGGGTTCAGAAGAGGTACGAAATATCAATTCATTTAAATATGGAAAGTTGTTTCTGCCTATTATGTAACACCGACGCTTTTCTAGACTATTCTTTTACTTTAAAAAATTTCCAGCTAACATCCAATACCGACAATTTGAGACAAAAATTACGACCCTCTGCCGATATGAAGTAGCATTTGAAAATTCATTCTGTTCATTGCAAATGGGTTGCATATGTCCAGTATTTGCCTACTTTTCCCAAGTAGCTATTGTTTTGCTACTCTCCCTTACATAAAGCACATAACCAAAAAATAAATACTACAGCTGTGTGTGGGGTTTATCCATTCATTAACCTTTGGTGTATTCACGAACTACAACATTAGGTTATGGTTCCGCCTCTGTTACTTCAGGACATATGAGCTTATTACGATAGTGAATTTCTACAAATAAAACATATTTCAAACAGTTTTCGGTATTGCAAAATCATTCTACGATCATGATTTTATTAAAGACATTGTTTAATTAATTATTTAGACGAAAGATGCAAAGATTTCGTTACTTTGCGCGGCCTCTCATAGCCGCGCAACTTTACGTCAGTTGTCTTCATTGTCTTTGCGTCCGCGCTCGCGAGCTCGGACGCAAAGACGAAGAAGAAAACTGACGTAAATTTGCGCGAAGATAGGAGGCCGTACAGAGTAACGAAATCTCTGCATCACTCGTCTAAATATTTAACTAAACAATTTCTTTAATAATGTCATGATCGTAGAATGAATTTGCAATACCCAAAACTGTTTAAAAAGGTTTTCTTTGTCGAAATTCACTTCCTTAACAAGCTTGTAGGTATGTTCTGAAATGAAGGCGGAACCATAACCTAATTCTGTAGTTTTTGTTTACATCAAAGGCTAATGAATGGATAAACCCACGCACAGCTGCAGTATTTTTTTTTTTGGTTATGTGTTTTATGTAAGGGAGAGTAGCAAAACTGTGTATACTTGTCAAAAGTAGGCAAATACTGGACATACATGTGCAACCCATTTGCAATGAACAGTATTAATTTTAAAATCCTACTTCACATCAGCAGAGGGTCGTGATTTTGTCACAAATTGTCGGTAGGCTATGTGATGTTACCTGGAAATGTTTAAAGTAAAAGAATAAGTTAGAAAAACGTTTGGTGTTACGTATTAGGTGGAAAAAACATTATTTCATATTTTAACGAGTTAATATTTCGTACCTCTTTTGAACCCTGCAAAAGGCAACATGATTGCTATGTCCGAGTATTTTGTAGGTTACGTAACAGTAATAAGCCTACATGAAAGTAATCACCGATATTAACAGAACTACAGTAAGCCTACAATGAAATCATATTCCAGTCTATAAGATGTGCGCGTTTTTTATTTTACGGTATTTGCTCTCGTATAAAATTGTTTGCAAGAACCTATTCTGTGAAATATATTAGTTGTGTTTCATATTTATCTACAAGTTAGCTAAAACATGTTGCTCATTTCAAATGACTATCAACAGAGTGAAATGGCTTCAATGCTGGCATATGCAGCGACAGAGTGGGATATGCAGGCCTATGTTGCAGCTGAGGTGCAGGAACGGGCGGAGGTACAAAGAAGGGCACCGAGATGGGTGAAGGGTAGGCCCTAGGTGGAGAAGGCAGGGCAGATTGGAAGGAGTAAGGTAGTTAATTGGTAGGCGATCTTTATTGAAGGAAATGAGATAGAGTGAAGGACAGGGGGAGAGTATAAAAACACTGGTAAAAAATGTAGACCTATAGTGAGGATTGGGAGGGTTTCACGGCTACCGAAAGGAAAGTATACTGGAAGAGGAAACACCAGTGAGAAGATTCAAAGGGCGTGGTGGAGAACGGAGCAGGGGAGATAGTCTATGCTCGTGACGTCGTCCGTAGTTTTTAAGATCACTTGGGGACTGTGTAGGGAGTTGGAAGGGTAGGAGAGGTTGGTGTAGATGGGCAGGAAAGAGTCATCTCGCCACAGGGTGACAGCTGAATTGCGAGTTTATTATGCCTAGGGGGAGGGGCGTTAACTTGAAAACACATTTGTGCTTAATTATTCTGCCATTTATTATACATGGCAGGAAATTAAGTTTTCTGTTCTACTTGATATAGGCCAAAGCCATTACATCAAATTTCAAACAACCTGCCAAGCAATTATCCTTTGATATAGCCTAGTAATGGTACAAAACAGAAACGCAATGTCATCATGTATTTGTTCGCTTGCAAAATACATAATGCAGTAGTAGACTCAAAACTGTGGGACTTTTGTTCCATTGCCTCCACTTGCAAATTTAGACTACTCAACACAACATGTTCCTGTTGTATTAGTTGCATAATACCACATTTTAGAGGTCTGTACATTTTCAACAAAGACCCAACTTATTGAATTCATTAAACAATAACATTACTTGCAAGTGTCATTCGTTAAATCGATTTATATTTATATTTCGCAATCACCACTACAACTAGCTGCATGACGGACAAAATAGCAATAAAGTCTACCAGTAGACCTCTGTTAAATACATATTCGACAGGAGTTCATTTCTTACTAAATTCCACTGATTTGCCGTGTTCGCAACACTAAATAAGCTTTAATAACTACGCTAATGTATCCCATTTCTATCACAATTTTATGTCATCAAATTGACATAACACACGTAAATTCTCCTGCGAGTCATATTCGGCTGCATCGATGGCTCATGCGTAGCAAATAGAATGAAATGCATAAAACATCTTCCGCATAACAAAACCTTTAATTAATGCAGTCATATAGTATCGAGCATTTAATCGTCAACACAAATTATTCAACTTATACATATTTTGGAAATACGTTTCACTGCATTGCTCGTGTTTACGTTTACAATCAGCTGATTCTGCCACAGAATAAATGTGCACCATAGCAGTGTTAGATATAGACATTCCGAAGAAAATCAGAGGCGCAAACATACAAAACGTAATAGTTTTCTTGTTTTTGCAGTAAAAATTGAAATTTATTGTAAAATAGGATAGCCAACTTCTCTTTACCATCAAAGCAAAACTTCTGACGTCACTTCCTTTGAATAAAAGCTTTGCGCTGAAGGAAACTATAACGTCTAAAGCAAATATTGTCGTACATAACCGCTCGAGGAAAGTGAAATGCTATCTCATAAGAGAATGAAAAGCAAATTGCTTCATTAATCGATTTTGCATCGGTGGTACATAATAAGCCCGCTGGTGTAGCTACAACAATGCACTGGTGTAGCAACAGCACGAAAAACGGCGTTTCAGTCAACATGATATGACGTCATGCTGCGGAATATCGGCAATGTCCTCAGCTGGTGTGCACTTGTGTTTCATATTTAAATGCATTGATATTCCATACCTGTCTAGAACCCTACATAAGGCCACGTGAAGGGAACATCAGTCAATCTTGAACTACTGACAGATTATGGCACGCATTTGTTCCTCGAGAGAGGCATTTGAGTGAGTGCCGCCTATTGTGTAAAACGATACTATATTTCTAACAGGTAGCCTACAATGGTGAGAAATACAATCCTACGCAGCCAGGAACGTACCTACAGTACCTATGGGTGCTAACAACTTGTATGGTTGGGCTATGAGTCTGCTTCTACATACAAGAAATTTCAAGCAGCTCAGTACAGACATTGACATCATGAGTGTGCATGACACTTCCCCTGTGGGATACATCATTTAATATGATGTAATGTATCCTCCTGAACTACACAAGGAACACAAATATCTACCATTTCTAGTCCTCCAGGACTTTATAAGCTGGCCAACAATGCAGTCTATGGGAAGCTCATGGAATACAAACGCCATATCCAAAGAATGCATCTTGGTGCAATGAAAAACGACTCAAGATACTAGTTGCAAAATCTGCCTTCAAAGATAGAATTATTTACTTGGAAAACCTGTCACTTGTGACACTTGAACATGAAGCAATTTTGTTCAATAAACCCATATATTCCGGCCTTGCTGCACTTTATTTGTCAAAATTACACATGTATCATTTCTACTATGACATAATGAAGGCTAAGTATGATGATGACTTGCAATTGGCCTACATGGACACGGACAGTTCCAACTACGAGATACGAACAGGTGACTTTTACCAAGACATATTCACCGATTATGACTTCCATGTTGAGTTCGATACATCAGCCTATCCTGTTGACCAACCATGCTACGCATTTCAAAACAAAAAGGTTATAGGCAAATTTAATGACGAATGTAACACGTGCCTACGAATGAGTTTGTAGGACTGCTTGCGAAGATATATGCGTACAGGTTCTGCAAATATGTATGCAAAAAGGCTAAAGGAATCCAGAAATATGTGATAAAAAAGAAAATTACCTTCGAGGATTACATCAGGGCTCTGAACAGAGAGAAGGTTATGCGAGTAACTGTACATTGTATAAGATTATGGAAGAAACAACTATATTCCGAGTGTAGCAACAAACTGGCGCTTATTATACTAGATTACAAGCGACGTGTGTGCGAAGATGGAGTAAACACTCTACCATATGATACTCTTAACTATAGGATAGTAGTGTTCATTATGAAGATACTATTTGATATTGATCACTGTAGCATACTATTTTTTTTTTTACAAAATGTACTGAGCGTTAGTAACGAGACGAAACATCTCTCCCGACAGTGCCATACATCCTGACTACACCGAGAAGATCCACACAATACGCTTAAACCACATTATCTGACAAAGTCAAGTACCTATTACAACGCTAATACTGGTAGAGGACCACAATGAAGAGAGGCTTGCTACACTACTAGCAAATACAAGAATTAACAATGTGATGAGGAGGCTACCGAAGAAATCACCTCTAAGACTACATCGCGAAACTGTTTAAGAATCATCACCGCATCGCTTAGGACAGTCACCAGTATACATTAGACTCAAGTAAGTGACAAATTGCACACAATCATTTACATGTAAGAATTACCTAGTTCTAAAAGTTACTGTGTGACACTAGAAACTATACACCAAAGTTATGCATACAAGAAAAATATTTCAGAAACAACTATTTAAATGAAAATAAAATTCTTTGGAGGTGTTACACAGAAATCCAACATGTAATATCCGTGTGGGAGTGAGAGGAGAGGAAGAGAGAGGATTGTGGAGAGAGAGAGAGAGAGTAGGATGGAGCGAGAGAGAGGAAGGTAGAGAGAAACGAGGGTGGATAGAGAGAAACGAGGGTGGATAGAGATAGGAGGGTGGAGTGATGGGGAGGAGGGTGGAGCGAGAGAGAGGGGGTGGAGGGAGAAAGGGGGTGGAGGGAGAGAGGGGGTGGAGAGAGAAAGAGTGAAACGAGAGAAAGGGTGGAGGATGGAGAGAGGAGTAGGGAGAGGGAGAGAGAGGCGGATGGAGAGAGAGAAGATGAAGGTGAAGAGAGATAGAGGGTCTAGCATATGTATATCTGTAAAGTCAAAATGAGATTAAAATACTTAAAGCGGTACACAAGTTTAAAAAGTAATACATGTCATACATACAAGGGAAAACATGCGTTAGATCAAAGGAAGTACAGAGACAAGGTTAGACATGTGACTTGGCAGCAGGGTAGGTCATGTAAAATACGGTTAGATACAGGAAATAAAATTAATTAATCAAATAAATATCATATTGTTCACAATCATCTTCATACAAGAAAATTACTTGAAACAAAGTACCAATAGTTACTATACGACACTAGAAAGCACAAACCAAAGTTCAACGTAGAAGAAAATAACTCAAACCAAATATTTAAAACAGAGAAATTCAAAACATCAACATGCAATATCCGTCAGGATAGAGAGAGAGGAGGGTGGAGAGATAGAGAGAAAAGAGGTGTGGAGAGAAAGAGGAGTGTAGGGGAGGGAGTGAGGAGGGTGAAGAGAGAAAGGAGAGTGGAAAGGGAGGAGGAGGATGGGGGAGAGAGGAGCAGGATGGAGAGAGTGATAAAAAAACTTAAAAAGGGTAATTAACTATAAAAAGTAATACAAGACATACTTACAATGGGGAAAAAATTGTTAGGTCAAAGGAAGAATGGAGACAATGTTAGACATTTGACTTGGTAGGAGGTTAGGTCATGTAATATAAGGTTAGATACAAGCAAAAAATAGTCAAATGATAAAGATATCGTAGACAATCATCTACAGTCAAGAAAATTACTTAAACCAAAGTACCAATGATTACTGTGCGACGCTAGAAACCACAAACCATAGTTTAACCTACAAGAAAATAAATCAAACCAAATATGTAAAAACGAAAAAATAGTCTTTGGAGGTCTAATTTATAAATCCAAACAGCAACAGGCAATATCCGTGTTGGAGGGAGAGGATGGAGGAGAGATAGAAGAGGAGTGGAGGAAGAGAGGAGCATAGTGGATAGAGAGTGGGGGTTGAGAGAGTGAAGAGGTGTGGAGGGAGAGAGAGGAGGGTGGAGAGAGAAGAGGCGTAGAGGTAGTGAGAGGAGGGTGGATAGAGTGAGAGAGGAATGTGATGAGAGAGAGAGGGTATAGGACATGTGTATCCGTAAAGCCAAAATGAGATTTAAAATACTTAAAGCGGTACACAAGATTAAAGAGTAATACAAGACATGCACAAATGAAAACAAGTGATAGGTTAAAGAAAGAACGGAGACAAGGTGAGAACGTGACTTGTAGAAGGACAGGTTAGGTTAACGCTCCTAACGGTGAGACTTGGAACTGGAGACGGACTGATCTATTAGTACATACAACACTAACACTATCTAGCAGACGACACTGGAACCAAGACGATGGGAAGAGCTATGAGCTCCCCTGGTGGAAAGACTCAGTACCAAAGCATGAATAATCAACGCCCCCTAGGAGATGATCAGTACCTACAGTTAGCTCTACCGAGAGGGCAAATATATTACTAACACAAAAAAAAAAAACAAGATGGAGGGTGGAGCCATCACATGGATGTAATAGTAAAGGGAGTGGCATTCGCCGTACATCGCTAGGGTAGTCATGTGAAGCATGATTATCCCCGAACTGCGCATGCGCGTAGCTCTTATTTACGTAAGTCGCCATATTGTGGGTGGCATAATAACAGCAGAAAGCAATGCAACGTTATGCTTACGACAATTCGCACTAAAAATTTGAACATGTAATTATTGTTTTACATAATCAGCAATGGAGAAAAGTACCAGGCGGGACAACACAGTTTTTAAATTCTAAGGATATGACAAGTGCATAATGAGCAACGATTTAATTAGTGACGAGTGCACGAACTGCTGACATCACAATTTCAAGTATTTCATGAATACTTTCAGCAACAATAGTGAACATTAACATTTTGAATCGGCTTACTAGTTTTACTTCGCATATTGTGGCTGTATTGGGATACCTGATAATGCAAAGTGTTTATGAAATGTTGCTTACATAAATGTCTAAAAAGCAGTTTTGGATTTTTCTAAATTTGACCCCCAAGCAGTAAAAAGAGGCAAATGTGTTTTTAAAGTATCGTCTATATCACTGGAATGCAAATGACTATTGTGATATCTGTGAATAGACATAGCAATCATTATGTGTATGCATACACCATGTATATCACTGTCTATGACCGGAAGTTGTTGTAGAATGTGTAGCGATGCTTGGAAGTAAAGTGCAGTGTGATTCCATGAATCGTGGTATTATTTATGCATCCGAGTACACACAATACATTGCAGTGGTGACGAGGATACTAGGTATTATTGTGTTACAAATGTCGTTCTAAATTATCAACATGTCCACTGGAAATCAAATTGGAGTCGGCGATGTTCAACAGCATGGTCCAGTACTATGGGAGAAGATTGAAGAATTCAAAATGATCAAGAGTCATGGGATTCGTACGTGGAGCGTTTCGAATTGTTTTGTGTTTGCAACTCTTTACCAGTGGAAAAGAAGTTATGCACGTTACTAACGTCAATAGGGACGGAGACTTATAGTTTGTTAAGGTATTTGTGTGTACCAAAGAAGCCAGCAGAACTGTCGTGTAAGGAGGCGGTCACCGCTATTCGTAATCACATGCAGCCAGAACCTAACTACATCGCAGAGCGGTTCAAGTTTGATAAACGTACACAGCAACCGAACAAATCCATTTTGGATTATATAAGTGCTTTAAAGGAGTTAACCGCGCATTGTAATTTTGCGGACACACTGCTTCAGCGATTATGTGATAAATTAGTAAGTGGTGTTAAATCTTATCGCATTCGTCAGAAGTTGATGTCAGAAGAAAACCTTACGTATGATCGTGCATTGAAGCTGGCTACAAGCATTGAGCGTGCTTTGTTGGACTCAGCAGTGTTTTCGCAGCATCCAGCGACCAGTGTTAACAGCTCTGCACCAGCATCGGGGACGCACCAGTTGCAGGAACCTGGAATCCAGTACGTTGCTAGGCGCAGCAGCAGTAGTTTCCGTCCGCAAGCGAGCCTCAACCAGGCTCAAGGGCAAAATAAAGTGGTGTGTTTTTGTTGTGGATAAGAAAATCATGCCAAGTCAGAGTGTAAATATCACAGTTTTACATGTCACTGTTGTAACAAACGTAGCCATTTACAGGCAGTTTGTAAAGGTGCTAGTGTACAGTATTTGGTCACTGATGAAAGCAAGGTAGGTTATTCCGTGTTCCAGATAAATGATGGTGTGAAGCAGTCAGATCGCAGGTATATGTGCACATTGTCTGTGGAGAATGTGTTATTGGAAACGGAAATCGATACAGGATCGGCGATATCTGCCATACCTTATAATCTTTACATGCAAGTGTTTCGAACTGTTCCTCTTCAAAGCACCTCGTTGGTGTTTACTACTTATCAAGGGGGAATAATTAAGCCAAAAGGGGTTATGAATGTATGTGTTAAAACAAAACTAGGCCAGTTTTCTTTGCCTTTGTATGTTGTAGAAAAAGGAGTAACCACATTGTTAGGACGAGATTGGCTTAGGAAACTGGAAATTCAAATCAGCTTGCCAGTGTGCAGTATTGATTTTGAGCAGTGTGGAGTAGCTGCTCAATTAAAGGAGTCTCATCCTGTTGTTTTTGAGGCCAATTTAGGAACATACAATAAGGGTACTGCATCACTTCATGTCAAGGCAGAAGCTCATCCACAGTATCATAAACCTAGGTCTTTACCATTTGCTTTAAAGGATAAAGTAGAGCAAGAGCTAGATAGGTTTGTAAAGGCGGGTGTGTTAAGTCCGCTGGACTCAAGCGAGTAGGCAACTCCAATTGTTCCAATCATTAAGAATGATGGTACAGTGAGAATATGTGGGGGTTACAAAATTACTGTAAATCCTTTCTTAGAAGGGGATCGTTATCCAGTACCAAAAATTGAAGACATTCTAAACAGTATTGGTAAATGTAATAAATTCAGTAAAATAGATTTGAGCCAGGCTTACCAGTAGGTACTTTTGGATGAGCACTCAAGGAAATATGTTACCATTAGTACACACAAGGGTTTGTTTCAATACAATCTAATTCAATTTGGAGTTGCATCAGGTTCGGGAATTTTTCAAAGATTAATGGAACAGTTACTAGTGGATACAGAGGGAGTAATTGTGTTTCTTGATGACATCTTAGTCACAGCGGAAAATGATAAAAACATTTAGAGAAATTACACAAAATTTTTGAGAGATTGCAAGAAGCAAACCTGCGTGTACAACCAAATAACTGTAGTTTTAAACAGAGTTCAGTAGAATATTGTGGATATATTTTGGATAAAAATGGTTTACATACTGTCCAAAGTAAGGTCCAGGCTATCTTAGAAGCACCAATGCCTTCTAATGTGACAGAATTGAGAGCTTACTTTGGCTTAATTAATAACTATGCAAGGTTTGTGCCAAATCTTTCCACGATCTTGCATCCCTTGTATCAGTTGTTAAAGAAAGGGGTGCAATGGCAAATGACGCAGGAGTGTTTCAATGCTATCAAGCGTATTAAAGATATCATGGTATCTGCAGATATTTTAGCACATTATGATCCAAATTTGCCTTTGAAAGTTGCTTGTGATGCCTCTCAGTATAGTGTTGGAGCTGTTTTGTCACATGTGTACACGGACAAAACTGAGCGACCTATAGCTTACACATCCCGCACCCTCACTAAGGCAGAAATTAATTACTCCCAAATTGAAAAGAAAAGTTTGGCATTCGTGTTTGTGGTGAAACATTTTTATCAATATTAGTTAATGATGGTGATGCCACATATGTGCAGTATACAGGAGAGAGTACATTTCCATTGACGAATCAGGTAATAGTCCAGGAAACTAAAGTTGACCCAGTATTGACAAAGGTGATTCAGTATACGTTAGATGGGTGGCCAAAGGAAGTACCTAATGAAGTTAAGCCGTTTTGGATATGTAGGGGACAATTGACAGTAGAAACTGGCGTACTTATGTGGGGTTACAGAGTTATTATTCCCGGTGTTTGTAGAGCAGAATTATTGCAACAGTTGCATGACAGTCATATGGGAATAGTTAAGATGAAATCACTTGCTAGGGCATATTTTTGGTGGCCCTTATTGGACAAGTGTATTGAGGAATTAAAAAACTCATGTGCAGCATGTCAGGCTGTAAGACCAAATCCAGTTTCTGTGGAACCTCAGCCATGGGAATTCCCTAGTAGTCCATGGCAAAGAATTCATGTTGACTTTTTAGGACCCTTTAAAGGAAAAACTTTCATCGTGGTTGTAGATGCACATACTAAGTGGTTAGAAGTCGCTGAAGTTCCTTCAACTGCAGCATTAACTACCATCAATTTCTTCAACCCCCTTATTGATAGGTTTGGTACATGCACACAATTAGTAAGTGATAATGATCCCCCATTTAAATCGGATGAATTTAAAATCTTTTTACGACTCCACGGGATCCAGCATATAACATCACCACCATACCACCCCCAGACCAACGGACAAGCAGAAAATAGTGTTAAATTCTACAAGCAGAAACTAAAATGTTTATTGCATGCTCATGCTGGTGGTAACTTGTCAAAAGAATTGTTCAGATTTTTGAGGGATGTAAGAAATTTAGTTCACTGTACTACAGGTGTATCCCCGGCCAAATTAATGTTTGGCAGAGATTTACGAACAGAGTATGATCTGTTGCGCCCGACCACTTGTGATCATCAATATCGTACATAATCATCAATTGGTGCAGTTAAACGAGATTTTCAAATATGAGACATGGTTAGAGTGCGCATGAATAATGGGAGGAGCAAGTGGATGAAGGGTGTGGTATTGGCAAAAAGGGAAATGTAGTGTATTTGGTGCGCAGTGAGTTTGGTCAAGTGGTAAAGAGACATGTTAATCAGATAGTGCTGGATAAGGGTAAAAAGTTCTATACAGACGTATTAAAAAGGGAGGTAGAAGTAGACACTGGTTTACAGGTGAGCGAGACGAGATCACAGTTAGATAACGGCAGGGGGGACAGTAGTCTGACTAATAATGGCAGGGAGGAAAAAGAAGAGGTGGTTGAAAAAGGTCAGGAAGGGGAGGGTGCAGATGTGTCAGACACTGAACAGGCAGTAGGGGGTGCAGATGTTTCAGACACTGAACAGGCAGTACGGGGTTTAGTGAGTGAGATAGAAATGCCAGAGATGGGCATTAGAAGGTACACTGTACGGGCCAGGAAAAAGGTGGTTAGAATGGATTTGTAACGCAATTGCAAAATCAAGCAATTTTTAGAGTTTAAAATTATTGTTGTTTTTTTTATTGTTTGTAGCATCACTTTCATGGAACAGTAATTGAAATTGTTTTTTTTAAGTTTTATTAGACAAATTAAGGAAGGAGGTGTTATATATGTGAATAGACATAGCAATCATTGTGTGTATGCACACACCATGTATATCACTGTCTATGACCGGAAGTTGTAAAATGTGTAACGATGCTTCGAAGTAAAGTTCAGTGTGATTCCATGAATCGTGGTATTATTTATGCATCCGAGTACACACAATACATTGCAACTATCGTCGTGATTTTTGCATCAATTGGTTACGTATGCAAATGCCTATTACACGCCTCCAAGACGTTTTGAATTTATTTATTTAAGTGGGTAAAAATACGAGAAATGTGTTTCCGATTATTCCTCCATGTCTATCGAACCAATCGATATATCGAAGTGCTCTTTGCTTTAGGTTGATGCTTTTGTAAATATCTTTAATACCTTTAAAATATGTTTTCCGAATTCGGCCCCGAAGAGGTAAAATAAAGAGTAAAATGTATACTCGATTCCCAATCGATATATATCGATCCCATTGATTTTTATATAGCGATGTGATTTTTGTTTAAGATTGAAGTTTACTGAAATACCTGAAAAGTGATTTCATAAATTTCCGAATTCGCCACCTAAGGAGGTGAAAAGGGATGAAAAGTGGTGAAAAGTGTTTTCAATTAATCGTCG
Source organism: Medauroidea extradentata (assembly GCA_003012365.1). NCBI lineage: Eukaryota > Metazoa > Arthropoda > Insecta > Phasmatodea > Phasmatidae > Medauroidea > Medauroidea extradentata. The sequence continues at coordinate 9,942 of PNEQ01062595.1, read as the reverse complement.
ATGTATCTTACGCTCAGCGGACTATTGGCGTTTTTTTCACGTCCACGATACACCAATAAAGTATTATAAAACGTAGTTAAAGGGTTTTTTCAAATTCACTATCTTAAGAGGTGAAAAGACCTTGAATGTGTTTTAGTTAAATCCTCGATATCTATCGAACCCGTCGAGCTATATAGTTAATTTTTACTTCAGGATGATGATTACAGAAATTATCGCAAAACAGTATTAAGATTTTTTGAAATTCGAACTTTCAGTACTCTGCAGTGGTCATGTGTGTTTTTAATGAATAATCGATTTTGATTCGACTGAACGGGCTAGCGTCGTGATTTGCACTTCAATTAGATACTTATACAAATGTATTTTGCTCTCATATTGCGCATCGCAAATGTTGTCTGCTGTTGGTGAACAGTGAATATCTATACTGGACAAAGATCGTCCATCATGAATGATAATAACTCTGACTAATGGAACCCTACCCTACGAAGAATGTCACAAGCTACTGTGTGTACCATAACGTTCTACATTTACGTCCTTCAGCAAAGGACTTTATATGCATTTTCATAAAACGAAAACGTCGTCGTAATTTAAGATGGTAAAACTGAATTTCTTGGTTTGCATGTCGAGACAAAATGCAGAGTCATATTATGAACTACAAAGGGTTGATTTCCTTTACCTCTCAAGTTATATTTCTTACTGCTTGCAAATATATGTGAAAATTATGAATATACTTGAGAACAAAATACGAAATCTTGTCACAAGCAAGTATGCAGGACTGTACATAAGATAAAAGGATGAAACTTATATTTATAACTGAGGCACTCGGGAGTTGATATTTATCGGTAAAGAAGCAACGTCACCTCCAGTATGGATGGAAAATATTCGCGCTTGTTCTTACTACAAGAAAGTGTTTGTGAAGAAACTATCTGTATGTGAGCATAAAGTTAGATTACTTCCGAGTGTTATTCGTAGCATGTACCGGTGAGAAAACTATGAAATCTGGTGTGGACTACGCAGCAACTTGAAAAGGTATATTAGTTAGTATTTGTAAAAGTCTCTTATCTATAATTCGATATTTAAGGAAATAACGATATTTACGTAGGTATGGTTTAACTTCATGGGAATCAACATTAACACTTTCTAGACACCGGTGAAACTAGTGCGTCAGGGCATTTGCGTATGGTTATGCTGCGAGGAGACATGGAATATGTAAATGTAAAACGATCCCTTGTCGAACTATGTATTGATGTAGTAAGAGCCGTATGGATCATAATATAAGTACAGGTCACGATATAATCTCTGCAACGCAACAAGTTTTGACGATGGAAAGAACTTGAGAAAAAAATTGGACCTCCTACGAATGGTGTGTTAATGATGAAGCCACCAGAAACTTCTGTTTAGTTTGTGAACAGCACGGAAAATTTGTTAATGACGTCAAAATACCCATGTCGATTCTGTAACATGAATTTTAGTACATGTTGACATGGTAGGCCAGGCAGTATGAGACGAAAAACGGGCATGGATGAGGTCGGTTTGGCTTATTTTATACTAGGATGTTACAAGTGCGGGCGCGAGTTCAAGTGTTTTAGTACATCTATCAATCAATAAAGAAGATGTCGAGTTGCTTGTGACGAACATTTTTATAAAGTTGATAAGCTTAAGCGTCTATGGTTGTTCATGTTAGAGGTACTTATAATAAAAATGGATTCGTACTGAAGTAGTCGTCTTTCTGAGATAGTTTGAAGACATATTTTCCAATGAACTCAGCAAAGACATTTGTACATTTCTTAAGAATATCAAACAAAATTCTGTTCAACAATTTTGCGAAGAGTCGGAAAAACGCTGTGTTAAGTAATATACTTTATGGTTGGAACGCGAATACACCAAACCGGTACCGTAAAAGCAATCAGGACGATGAATGTACCACTATATGTCATTTATGGAATTTGATGAATAAGAGAAGGTTGTGTAAGATTCTGGTTAGGTTGTAGACGACGTAACTCTCCTATGACTATAACTCACTTCGGAAATGAAAACTGAACACGATGTGTTCGTTATTTCTTGTAACTAGTGGGAATGGAAGCAGTGGAGCGACATTTTAGCTACATCAGTGAATAAGTTATGATGAAATGTGTGCTCGTGTTGAACAACTTCGAATAGCACTACGATAGCTTTAACTCTGTAGGCGACATGTTCGCCGGTAATGACTACCGTTACTGCTGTCATGACAATGACTATGACGGTGCATGGGACTTCCTTGTCAAAACTGACAATATATGTGGCTGGGTCAACGAAATATAGATGTTGCTTCTGTTACGAGGTCTTAGTGACCACATTTGCATTGTGTCGGCACGAAGTTGATGAGTGCACTAAATGAGGGTTTTTTGATGCCTAGTCAGGCAATGGAAGGATATGACTGTGATGATTTTAAAATGAGGACTGAATAAATGTTCAATGGTTGCGGTATTTATTTTACAAGTAGTTGATTACAAATTATATGGAAATAAAACGTGATATTTTGGGAAACATCAGTTTTTACTCATCTCGGGAGTTTTACTAGAGCAATTGTTACTATTTTAATTAATTTTTGTGTAAAAAAATAAAGACAATACAGAAGATGGTAATGCATGAAAGTGAAAAAACTGATCTGGCAAAGAATCTGGCTAGTGATAAGAGATTTGATAATGCTATAAGCATAACTGCTAGTTGTTGTGTATGTTTAACTGGTCGCTAAGCAGAGAGAAACTCATATCTGCGTATTTGTAGTGTATAAGAGTGTGATGTTCAGTTCGGAAAAACTGTGACAGGAACGTAGGAGAATGAAGGTTGGGTGGGGGGGGGGTTGATGAATAATGGTCGTGGTGTTATGGTGTCGATGGGGGGTACGGGTTGTAAGCAGTTGGTTGGCGAGGGTTGAGGGGTGGTGGGGGTATAGGGGTGGTGTGTTTATTACAAGTAGTATGAATATGGAATGGCATATTAGTTTCTTCAATGGAGTGGTATTGCTCGGATGGTGTACGCCATTTTTGAAGGTAGTCGAAGAGTCTTACATTAAGTAAGTATCCAAAATAATTTATTACTTTTTAAGTAATTTATTGATTTTATTGCGAATTGAAAGAAGTTTAGCTAAGTTAGTAGTTGGCGAGTGTAGTCCATGAAGTTCTGTAGGAAATAAAGTCAGTGTAGTTTTAATAAAAATGGAATATTAATCATAAATATTTTAAAAAAAATTATTGATTGCCTTTATTGTGAATCGGCCGGATATAGCTAAGATGGATGTCATGTTTATGTGGTATTTTATAATGATATTTAAATAAAGTTTTAAAATTATATTAACATTATTTTATTTTTAAAAAATAATGCTTAGTTTTGATATTGATAGTTGATACATAGTCTCAATCGACGTTCACTACTTCTCAGGCTCATCTAGCTGTTATCTGAAGACGTTGATGTCATGCTGGTTTTGAGAATTATAAAGGTAATATTCTTTAGACGAGGGATAAGAAAGCGGTAAAGTAGTGAGAGTGGTGAAGGGGAAATTTATCATGTGACTAACAGCCAATTGAAATACTCCGGTGATTATTTAAATATTTTTTACATAAAACGTTTTTATTAAACAGTTGTTTTGAAAATTTTTTAAATTAAAAAATTGTATGAAGTTTTTTATTAAATATGTGCGGGGTTCGGGTAGAGTGCGAAATTGAAACATTTTCGAAAGACTTGGAAGAAACCCCAAAATGGTGGTCGGAAAAAAGATGGCTACCAGAAACAAGATGTCGACCTGAAACATGATGGAGGTAATATGTTCACTTTTTATATAATTTTTGAAATATTCGGAAATTTTGTAACTATCTACAATTTGGAAAATTTTGGTAAATTGCCATTCGGTGACCTTGACGTCAAGGTTAAGGTCAGATCAAAGATCAAGGACATCCAACCTGGCAGCCGGGAGCATGACATCACGACATGGCTGGCAGGTCCTCCAAGTTCCTCACTCCGGCTCGTGTGCCGAAACTGGCTAAACTATGTATACTACTCACGTTACGGGGATACATATAATAATGCATACTAGCCATTTTCAGAATTTTTCGAAATTCAGCGTGTAAAGGGGTGAAAAGACTTTGTATGTGTTTTCAAATATCTACCGATATCTAACGAATCCTTCGGGACAGAGAGATGGTTTTCAATTTAAAATGTTTATTTCGCAAATACCCTAAATGTAGATTTAAAATTTTCGAAATTCGACCCCCAAGAAGTAAAAAGGGGCAAATTATGTTTTTATGAATCGCCTGTTTCAATGGAACACTATTGGCTATAATCGTGATATTTACTGCAGTTGGTAACGTATACAAATCACTATTTACACGACCCTAAGACTTTCCCCAATTTTATAAGTAAGGGATTGAAAATACGTGAAATGTGTTTTAAATTATTCCTCTATATCTATCGAACTAATCTAGACATCGAAGTGCTCTTTACTTTAGACTGATGCTAGTGTAATTATTTAAATACTATTTAAATAAGTTTCCCGAATTCGGCCCGAAAGAGGTAAAAAATGGTAAAATGTTTTTTATTCACAATTGATATATCGACCAAATTAATTTTTTTTTGTATAGCGACATGATTTTTAAAAATATTAATGGTTACTCAAATACCTCAAAAATAATTTAACAAATTTTCGAAATTCCACACCTAAGGAAGTGGATAGGGGTGAAAAGTGATACGTTTAAGAGATAAGAGTAAAGTAGTACGAAATGTGATTTTAAGGGTTTTTCGAAACTGAGTCTTTTAGGAAGTAAAAACACCTAGAGTATGTTTTAGAAAAATCTTTGGGTATGTATCGAACCCATCGAGATATTCAGTTTATTTTTGCTTCAGAATGATGATTAGGTAAGTGGCCTCAAAAATATTTTAAGATCTTTCAAAATTCGAAATCTCTTTACTGTACAGGGGTTATATGTGATTTTTAATGAATGGTCGATTTTGCTTCGACCGAACGAGCTATCGTGATTTTCACTTTACGTGGTTACTTGAACAAATATTTAAGGCGTGAATTAAGATTTTTGAAATTCCACACCTGAATGGACGAAAAAAGATTAACATTTGTTTTCATGTTAGCCGATGATACTTATCTAACCAGTAGAAATATTGAGGTGTGTTCGCGTAAGAATGATGGTCAAGTTTAGTACGTAAAAAAGTAATGTACATATTTATTTTATAAGATAAATTAATTATTGAGAAGAAATCTTAGTGTGTAAACTTTCAAACTAGACGATCTCCGAATAGAAAGTACGACCAGCGAGAAAAAAATTATACAAGAATTACGTTCTACAGTTTTATCGAGACGTGTTTTTGTAATCCTCTATGAACCTACGAAATAATGAATAATTTCGACGTTATGTGGCGCAGCTGTTTGTCGTTCTGACTCACAAAAACTGCAAGCCAGATTGAGGTATTGCAATTTGGATAAAGTCGTTCTAAAGTTAAAACAAACCTATTATGCAGTTCACTATACTCGACAGCGTCAGTCGACATATACCATCTCCCTAACCTCAAGGTTGGGGCATCAAGAAAGTCATATTTCTGCAAAACATTATTCCGCCGAAACTGCTTAATGGCACTAAACGTTGAGTGAACGTTATGAAAAATAAGCATTTTATTGAGGGCCCCATCGCCATTGGTTGCGCTCGGGAGAAATATTTCTTAATAACACATAAACTGCGTATTTAATTCGATTTACCTCTTAAATTTAGAAGTCTGTAACTACCCCACGTCAACTTTGTTGTGATTATTAGACCCAGGTGAAGTCGTTGTTACTGGCAGGGACAAAATTAAGACTGTTTTTCGCTTGAACAGGTATAGGGTATAGCTACTTATCCTGCAGCAGGGTTAACTCGGCTAGCAATTATGTCATTCTTACACATGATTATTTAACTACCTATATGATCTACAAAGAAGTTTTTCAATTAATATAACAAATTTCTGCTATGAGCAACACACGCGAGCAAAGCCGCGGGCGTACTGCTGGTGCAATAACATAATTCGGAAACATTTTTAACATTTTGTTTAAAAAACTTTTTGTATGTTTTATTACTTTTTAAACACATTTAATTTTCTGCAGTTAATATATTTATATGACTATCAAATTGATATTTTATACGAAAATTGAAAAAAAAAAAATATATTATTGGATATGAGTATCTGCTGTAGATTCCAAAGTACGAAAGTAATCAGCTTACACGTAATGACTAAAGTAATGTATGGAAGACAACAGTATAAAGGAACTAAATGAAATGGCGGTGAAGTTTTTAAATTCAGTTGATTTTTAGGTGTAAGTATACGTCCGTATTGAAGTGAATGTAATGCATTATACATAAGAAGCAAATTTTTATTCTCATAATTGCACTGAAATCTCTATATATAAAAATAAAAGCTGACTGATTGACTGACTGACATATCAAACTGCAGCCCAAACCACTGGACCTAGAATCGTGAAATTTTTGTGAGGGTTCCCTTCAGGTCGTAGGCGAGCACTAAGAAGGGATTTTTCGAAATTCGACCTCTAAGGGGGTGAAAAGGGGTGAAATGAGTTTCCGACGAAACATCGATAGAGCTTGAACCCGACGGCCAATCATGGTGATTTTTATTTTAATAGGACACTCGTAAAAATGCATATTAGCCAATTTAAGAATTTTTCGAAGTTCAATTTTTAAGGGGCTGAAAATACCTTAAATGTGTTTCCAACCAACTATCGATATCTATAGAACCCTTCGGGATAGAGAGCTGATATTCACTTCAGAATATTGCTTACGTAAATACCCAAAAAATAGTTTTAGGTTTTTTTTTAAATTCGACCCCTAGGCAGTAAAATGGTCAAAATGTGTTTTTAATGAATCGTCTTTATCTTTGAAACACAATTGGCTATTGTCGTGATTTTAACTTTAATTGGTTACTTTTACAAATGTTTATGACAGGACTCAAAATCCTTTCGAAATTCTTTATTTAAAGGGGTGAAAATACGTGAAATGTGTTTTCGATTATCCTTCCATATCTATCGAATCAATCGAGATATCGAAGTGCTCTTTGCTTTAAATTGGTGCTTTTGTAAATATACCAAGTATCATTTAAAATATATTTTCCGAATTCGGCCCTAATCTGGTTAAAAAAATGGGTAATATGAGTTTTCGACTCACATTCGATATATATAGATCCCATAGTTTTTTATATAGAGACGTGATTTATGTTTAGGATTGATGCTTACTCAAATACCTAAAAAGTAATTTCAGGAATTTTCGAAATTCGCCACCTAAGGACGTGAAATGGGGTGAAAAGTGGTGAAAAGCGTTTTCAATTAATCGTCTATATATCTTGAACCCAGCGGGCTAATGTTGTGTTTTTTACGTCTACGAGATACCAATACAGTATTCTAAAACGTGATTCAAGGCTTTTTCAAAATTTACTCTCTTAAGTGGTGATAATACCTTGAACGTGTTTTAGATAAATCCTCGATATCTATCGAACCCGTCGAGATATACAATATATTTTTTCTTCAGGATGAAGATTACAGAAATTATCGCAAAACGGTTTTCAGATTTTTCAAAATTCGATTTCTCAATCCTGTGCAGGGGTGATATGTGTTTTTTTTTAGTGAATGATCGATTTTGATTCGACTGGACGGGCTAACGATGAGATTTACACTTCAGTTGGATACTTATACAAATGTCTAAGATGTAAATTTAAAATATTTTGAAATTCGACACCCAAAAGGGTGAAAAAACACAAAATTTGTTTTCCATCAACATACGATATCTATCTAAAAAGTAGCGATATTGAGGTGTTGTTCGCGTCAGAGTGATGCTTACGTAAATATTTAAAAAAAATATGTAATTTTTTTTCTTTATAATAAATGTGATTATTAAGAACAAAACTTAGTTGGTCAATAATCAAGGCAGACGATCCAAAATCAGGAACGAGCAGCGAGAAACAACTTATACAGGAGTTTCACTACAGTAACCTATCGAGACGTGGTGTTGTACAACCTCTATGAGCCCAGGACACAGATATTTTTTTTTTTTCAATAAATTTTATTTTCATGAATAATTTCGACGTTACGTGACGCAGTTGTTTGTCACTCAGGTCTAAATTCCGGGAGGTTCTGGGCTCGAATTCCTTAAAAGCTGCGTGCGAACGTTCAATTCTGACACACAAAAACTACAAGGCAGACCTAATTAGTGCAATTTACATGTAGTCTTTAAAAGGGGTAAAATTGCAGTTCGCTTTCCACTTAGGTTCCTCTACAATATCAGCTGATATATCGTCGGTATACTGCCAAAAGTGATTAAGTCATAAATGCTATTTCGTTTAAAAATAGTGTTAAATTGTAGATATTAACAAAAATGTGGTATATTACTATACTGTGACACAACAGTACGAAACGACGAATATACTTTAAACTTGGGCAATTGTTCGTGAACAACATATACATATTCCTAGCATTTTTATAATTTTATCTCATTTTGACTTTGTCACTTTTGGCAGTAAACCGACGATATATCATCTCACTAATCTCAGGTTTGGGACACCAAATACGTTTCCGCGAAACCTTTACCCACTGAAACTTTGTAATGGCAATAAAGTTCATGTGACATTTTGAAAATATATAGTTGAGGGCACCGTCACCAATGTTTGTGCACAGGGAAAACAGATGTTTTTCATTCGATTAACCTCTTACCTTAGGTGTCTGTAACTACCATGAAACGTCAAATTGGCAGTTTTATAAATAAGGTCCAGGCGAAGTCGCTGTTAGTGGTAGGGACAAACTTAAGACTGCTTTTCGCGTGGACAGCTATAGCTACTTATCCTGCTGCAGAATTAGTTCAACTAGCCGCTTGGACATTCTAACACTTGATGACTGAAGTACCAATCTTGTGTACAAAGAGGTTTTTCAACTAAAGTAAATATTATCAGTTACGAATAATACTCGCGAGCAAAGCCGCGGGGGACTGCTAGTCTTATAAAAGGAAGTGCCCCACTCACTGACTGACTGACTCATTCATTCATTCATCATCAACGCCCAGCCCAAACCAATGGACCTAGAAACGTGATATTTTATGGGAAGTTTCCCCTTGTGGCGTAGGCGCGCACTAAGAAAGAAAATTTTGAAATTCGGATATTAAGGTGGTGAAACGGGGTGAAATGTATTTTTTGCAAATCTTTGATATTCCTCGAACCCGACGGGCTATCGTCGTCTTATTCACTTCTTTAGGTCGCAAATACAAATGTCTAGAAACTGATTTCAGGATTTTTCGAAATTTTTATAGTAAGGAGGTGAAAAGCCGTTTAATTCGTTTACAGTAAATCATCTCTTCCTCTTAAACCACCTGAGATATCAAAGTGATTTTATCTTTAAAATGAAGCTTACGCAAATACCTAAAAAGTTATTTCAGGATTTTTCTAAATTCGTCCTTGAATGCCTGTAAAAAAATAATACGTGTTTAAGAATAATCTTTCGTAACACCTGAAATAGTTCAAAATTTGTTTCCTTTTTATTTCTTGCTTATAGTTAAACCTCTTTGGACTATACCCTGTACACGCGAAGTAACTCTCATGACCTGTCTTGAATAATTTGTAGTTAAGTCTGTGGAGTTGCGGGGGGGGGGGTATGTTATTTAATTAGGCTAATTTAATTTCATATGTACTAATTTAGTTGCAGCTGGACGCAAAACATATATTCAGGCTATTTTTTTAAATTCGGATTTGGAAGAGGGTTAAAGAGGAAAATTTAATTTTTTAATATGGTCTACATAGCTATAGAACCCGACGGGCTATTACAGAGATTTCCACGTCAATTTGCTATGTATACGAATGGTAAAATAATTATTTCACACCCTTTAAGGGTGAAAAATATAAACTTTAAGGGGACTTCCTAGCAGTCCGTGAAATACG
>PNEQ01062594.1:0-24783 GCA_003012365.1 Medauroidea extradentata | reverse complement strand
AGTACAGTAGACAAATTAACTGTTCCAAGTTACCCCAGGTGACTGTACAGGATACTAAAAATAAACTGTACCAAGTTACCCTAGTTGACAGTACAGGCGACTAAAAATAAACTTTTTCAAGTTACCCCCGTTGACGGTACAGGATACTAAAAATAAACTGTTCCAAGTTACCCCAGTTGACGGTACAGGATACTAAAATCAAACTGTTCCAAGTTACCTCAGTTGACGGTACAGGAGACTAAAAAAATTTGTTCCAAGTTATCCCAGTTGACAGTACAGGAGACTAAAAACAAATTGTTCCAAGTTACCCCAGTTGACTGTACAGGTGACTAAAATTAATTGCCAAGTTACCCCAGTTGACGGTACAGGAGACTAAAAAAGGAAGTTTTCGATGATTCGGGAAGATTTGAAATTTGTGTTTATGGCATTCCCGAGGTTTCGAAAGAAAGATTTTGTCATCGTCTGGAATGGGATCACTTTTCGAAGAGTAACGTATTCGGGACAAGTTTAACAGTTTTGTCAAAAACCGCCTTTCATAAACACGCTGCAATGCAGTTCTAGGGCCAGGTCTTGGTCCAACCTAACGCTTAGCTCTTTACACGAAGTGTTCATCTTAAAGAAATCTTAACATAAAGCAACAATAAAGACAGTTTATAGGTATTAGATTTTGCTAAATCAGAGAATATGGCAATATGACAAAATATATCCTCCCTAAAAACTATATTTTCATGAATTAATTATACTTCCTCCTTTTTTTACTATTTAATGTCTTTCGTAAATACGTGTCTCAGTAAACATTTTTGTGATCGGTTTTGTCTCACACGTTTTTAAATCTCCGACTTCTGAAATCACAGAAGCACTCCCAAGCATTTTGTTCGAGCTATGTACGTCGACAAGATTACTTTGTTAACTATCCCGTAGTCGTCTTCCTATTCGGAAATCACTCGGTCATTAACATAAAGTGTTGACGCGAGTGTCGAATTCTCTTTAATTAAATTGCCAGCATAGAATATTTTCGTCTATACGTCTGGATTCTGCAGGGTACTACATGTTATATTTGACAGCATTTTGCATATCTTTGTTAAAAAAATAAATAAATTTAGACAGTCAAGAAAGTTTCCAAGTTTAATATTTCCTATTGAAATAGGGAGAAGTATATTTTAGGGCAAACAACATTGAGGGCAAACATAAGGCTCCCTTTGTTATTATATGTGGTTATGCATATCATTTCGAATATAAATATTTTTAAAAAATATTCTTTCTTGAAACGTGTGATCAGGTCAGTTACTCAAAGAAGTGTTTCTTTAAAAAGTAAAGTAAAGTGATAATTATCGCTTATGATGTAAAATGACACTGTTATGCAACCCTGAAATACTTTTAGCACACTAAGTTAAACTACCTTACAATAGGTGGTTTACGAAAAACGTGGGCAATTATTTGAAGAAAATCACCGGCGCCATTACTGCACTTAATTCCGCATTAATAGTGGTGACCTCACGCTTTATATGGTTGGTAGCGAAATACTAAATTTGGTTCTACATATTTTTTAATTTTAATATCAGTAATCGAATACTTTGTATTTAATTTATTTTTTAAAGTATTTTATTGCAACTAACTTAAGAGTTCCTGCTGACCTCACATGTATACTTACATCACGCCAACAAAAACCCATGCTTTCTTCTCGACTTTTTGTGCAGTCCAAGATTCCACTGAGGTATCGCCTCGTGTATGTAGTCCAGTAAAAGAATAGAGAGTGATATTTTAAGACATTCATACTTCTTTCCAATATAAGTGAAAATCATTATGATAGCACGCTGGGTGTGAGATAGATAGACGATCCACAAAAAATATATATTTCTCCTCATCTTTATTCCTACCGGCCGAATTTCAAAAAATCCCAGAATCCCCTTTTGGGTATTTATTTAAGCATTATTATGAAGCAAAAAATCACTCTGTCGAAGGGTTCGATAGATATCGAGGATTAATTAAAAACAAATTTCTCGTCTTTTCACTCCCTTAACTGTGGAATTTCGAAAAATCTTTAAATTGCTTAATGTGAATTTGCATGCATGTTCCAACGAAGTGAAAGGTACAACGATAGCCCCATGTGTTCAAGCAATATTAATGACACATTAAAAATATATTTCACCCCTTTTCAACCCCTAAGTGTCAAATTTAAAATAATCCTTGTTATTGTTACAATCCCCCCTAAAGGAAATACGCATTAAAATTTTTTACGTTTCTAGGTCAAGCTGTTTCGACTGTGACTTGATATGTTTATCAGTCAGTCAGGCAGAGAACCACTTTATATACAGGGTGGAGCTGAATTCGACCGACAAACCGCGGGATGTGATCCCTGAGTAAAAAATTAACCCCAGTGTACAGAGAATATTTTGTGTCTAAACATACATTAACGAAGAAATAATGCTTTCAAGTTAGAATTTTGAAAGGGTACTTATCCAAAATATCGTTAAATAAAGTACTTGGACTTTAACATCCTTATATTGTTGGCTCTTCCACTACATTGAAAATTCTGGCAAATGCCACCCATTCTTATGAAATTAACAGGTGGTCACCCTCTACTAACATAAAATATTTATATTGTCAGAAAATTCTAGAACCTATCGTTTGCTTTAAAAACGTACTTAAATATAATTCATTGTAGCATTATAGAGCCTAGTACATAGGCAATATTGCCTACATGTGTGTTTTGCTGTGCTCAGCGCACAGGCGACGGTGGAGACGCACTGTATTTTACAATGTACGTTACTACAACAGCAATGGTATTATTTAGATTGATCATCATGCATTGTGATTTAGTATGTAGGAAACTGACTTTTCAACATGGACAGATTTTCAACAAAACTTTTCATATATATATATATATATATATATATATATATATATATATATATTACATCTTTGATTTCTACACGGCAATGTTCAAGCCAATTGAAACGTACGTGTGGTGAAAAGACACATAAATTACGAAAACAAAATTGATTTTGCAAGTTTCGTGGGTTTGAGTCCCACACATGGCTGTATATGTAGAATGTAAGTTATCGTTCATGTGTTGTGAAAACCTATGTGATTGTGAGCGACACTGCAGTATACGTCAAGTTCAATTAAAAGAAGAAAACTGTTTGGTACAGTGGATTTAAACAAGGTGAGTTTCTTTACTTAAACGCATTATTAAAACAATTTTAATGACACATTTCTTGTTAACTTTATTATAGATATTGAGTTTTCATATTTACCTACGATACATTTTCTGACCAACAAGATTGTCATTCATTCTTGTAGTTTTGATATTAAATAAATCTATGTCATAATCAGCTAAACGTATAGTATTGGAAAGGTTTAGATTCTAACACTGAAAGCGTTACTCAGTTAAAAATATTTTGTTTTTGACTTTCATTCTACTAAAGCGTTCACACGTAGTAAAAGTTATTGTTATAAATGTACAATTTTATTTTTTTTGTTTCAAAAATTGGTTGTCTGATCGACAATCTTTCACAGTTTGTAAAACACATGTTTGTTTACACATCTGTAAAATTAAACTTTTTTCCTCTATTTATTGTTAATATTTAAAATACAGTAACATTTTTGTTTAAATAGATGTAAAATATGATATAATGAAGGTTTAAGTAGGTAATGTTGTCTATAGTTGAAGGTAGTCAGAATGAATCTGCTGAGACTAATAACCGTTTGCAGAACAAGATGGTATGAATGTAAATGTGGATGAGGAGAATAGTAACGAAGAGGAAGATGGTGGAGAGATGAAGACTGAAACTAAGGAGGAGGAGGTGAGAAGACTGATAGACAGCGGGAACATGGAAGAGTTGGCAGCAATGATTCTCAACGGCGAGGGATACAGACTAGTAGGACGTGCCTCGAGCGACCCGGAGCTACAAGGGTTCCTCAATAACGTGCCTGTCTATATGGTGAGTGGTTTACTAGTACTGACGTATTGGTATCATTTATAGTTTATCCTTAACTTCGAACATACCTGAAAGTCCTGCCTGGTATCGCTTTATTTCATTTTTGCCCACACTGAAACAACGAGTTTTATAAAATCGCGAAATAATTATTACAAGGCGCTTTATTACAACAACTGAAACTGTAGAGAAAAATTGTTTCCGGGTTTATATCAAATTACATTATTAATGTTAAAATATTCTAAATATTCTAGAACAAATTTATAAATGATTAATTTACGGCGGTTTAAACAACTGTAATGCTACGAAGTGATAAGTATCAGAAAAATTATTCTGTTGTTGCATTTGACAGTAAAGGTACATATATATATATATAGACACACACATCCAGTTAAAAATTTAGGTATTTTCATACATGGTCTTCTGTTGCCGACTTCTGCGCTTCAATAAATAGTTGCAATACATTTTTGTTGGATATCAGCAGACAATTGGCTACATTCCTCCGTCAACTTTCTCATATCTCTGAGTAGTTTTGTGGTAGGTGCTGTCTGGCTTACAACCGATGTTCGAATTTATTCCTGAGGTTAAGATTTTGGACCAGTAGTTGAAGATCATACAGTCACATATCCTCAAGTTACTCAGTGGTTTAATGTAACAGTGTATTTTCACGCTGAATATGGGACTATCTCAACTCAGATTGTTCTGAGTTTTCTACATTTCTTTACGGTTAATACATGTGTGGCTAAGTATATTCAAACCAGTATACAATAACGGTAACACAGAGAAATGAACGATATATTATCACTTTGTTCAGACTCCACAGAAAAAAAAATACGAACTCGCCATACATTAGTCGCATACATTCATGTAACCGCTACGCCGTACAAGATGACTAATGACTACGTGGACTAAATGCAGACTCGGATTACTAAGACAGTAGGAGTTGTAAATGTCCAAATCCACTGATATGTTACTTACTCTACACTGTCCTCTTAATCTTAGCATGGACTACTGTGAGTACAGACATGTTTGTAATACGTATTATACGCTGACAGGTTAGGTAAAGACAATTCTATAACTACATATATGAACACAAACATCTACATTCAACGCGTGTTTCCAATTCTTCAGTGAACAATTTTACATGATTTATTCAGATAGTTGTCATTGAATGTGTGATCACAACTTTATCAAACTTAATAATGGCTCATTGAGCACTAAGCTGTGTGACCGGTTTTTCGCTTCAAGTCACTATCGTCAACAATTCGTTAACGGATTGCCTGCAGAAATATCAAAAGCATATCACTGAAATCACATGTTTTTAATAATTTTGAAAAGAGACTTATCGGGTAGTAAAAATCATTGACATGTTGATCTTACAGATATGTTTTTCGAAAGCATACATTTCAAAACATTTACTATTTTTTAAAATTGTGTTTGCCCTAGTCTAAGATGCCAGCCTGTGTGGACAACTTTGGTAGAACAAAAGCCAGCATATTTCGAAGTAAGCAATTATGGCTACAATGAAGTTGACACAGCGAGAAGATAACTCGGTAATGTCAACCACACATGTGTTTGCATACGGTAAACAAATGTGAACCTGAATGAATAACATATGTTGCTGTTTCCGCCACTTTAAGGGTCTTACTTCTAAATATGCTGCAAAACGACTGTTTATGTATTTATATAAGTAACCCATTGAAATAAAGCTTCTGACGAAGTGTCGTCGGGGCTAAGTTACATCGACGGATTTTTTAAAAGAAAATATAATTTACACTTTTTCATCGCATTAGGGGTAACATGTAAAATTAATACTGGAAATAATGTTTAGACATTTACGTAAGAACCTTTGTAAAGCAAAGTACATCCACATCACAACGGTTGCGGTAGCAATCGGTTGTAAATCAAACACACATTGGAATTTCGAATAATCCAAACATTACAATTTTGACTCTTTAGGGGCTGTGCCACTAAAGTATAAATTACTACGATAGTCAGCAGTATATTTCAAGGTATATCGACGATTCATTAAAAACATATTTCACCTCTTTTCACCACTTTTCGCACCTAAAAGCTACGCATTTAGAAAAATCATGTAAATACGTTTCATGTATTTATGTAGGTAATATTCTTAAGACAAAAACACGTAAATATATAATAGTTTAGCGGTGTCAATATATTCGATTATGAGTGGAAAACATACTTCACAATTTTTTACCATTTAAGATCGAATTTTAAAAAATTATTGATTATTTATATTAATGTCATATATAAGTAAAGAACACTTCGATATCTTGATTGGTTCCATAAATCTGGAGGAGTAATAAGAACATACATTATGACTTATCACCCTCTAAAATATCGATATATTTAGACGATTCTTAAAAATGTATCACTTTTAATTCCTTACGGGTCGAATTTTGAATAATATTCTATTTAATTTCTTTGCATTTTATGAGTACCTTATTGAATTATAAAGAACGTCGGGTTCAGTCTATATCAACTATTAATTGAAAACACATTTCCTCTCTTTTCACTTTCATGGGGTTTAAAAAATGTTATTTCAGCACGCCTACGTCCTAAAAGGAATCAACCCTCAAAATTTACACATGTATTTTAAGTGGCTGTCAGTCAATGTTATCTTTTATCTACGTGTATCTAAAACATGGCGACAGACATTAAAAAGGTGTTTCTAATGTAAAAATAGAAATTTGAAATACATAACCCATGGTTCAGTTCAAATAGGAGGGGTTACATACGTTTCCACATTTTGAGAAAATATTAAAAACCATTACTGTTGTAATATTAAGGAAATCGCTTGCTTGACAGAAATAAATTTCTGAATACCAACTAATTTAGCCAAATTAATAATAACACCAATGATTTGCATGTTTACCCGTCTCAAACAAGTTAACGGTGGGTGGCAAAATAATTTTCTATTTCTAACCAAACATGTGGAGGGGCACCGTCGTGTTGAAATCACATATAAGTTACCAAACAGCAAGCGGCACTTGCTCGGTGAACTCTGGCAATGTGAATGGCAGGAATTAGCAGTACATATGTCAAATCAATCGGTGCGGCATCAAGTACAGCTCTGTGAGACAACCGCTGACAATACCTGCCCAGATGTTCACAGAAAATCGTGGCTGGTTAGATTCTATGGCAATTGCAAGATTGTTGAAGTCGTTATAAATGTGACTGTTTGTAATGTTGAAGTAACCATCTCACGTGAATGTCACTTCGTTAGAGAACAATACGATGGACGTAATGTCCAGATATTCTGTGCACAGACGCAGGAACCACTGCGAAAAAGCATGCCAAGGAACGAAATATGCTGGTAACAACGCCTGGACCTTTCGCACGTGGTAAGTACGTAGCTGTTACTCTTGCATAACACGCCGCCGTACAGCAGAATGGATCACGCCCATTTCATGCGCAGTGGCACGGTTTCTTGTTGGCTGGTTTACCTGCACAATGTTAAGAAACATCTTCGTCCATATTTGGTTTACGTACATTCCTCGGGTGACCAGAGCCACCTCGCATCTTAAACATGACTCTTTCATGCAGTCTCTGACTTGCAGTTGGGAAGGTCTTGTTACGAGGTTGCCTCCGCGCTAGGAATCTCTCATGAAAAAATTGTGCAGCAGCACCATGTCAGGCATTTCTGCATTTGTATATGTTGCCATGTCAACTTGTAGCACAATGCATATAACGTACAGTGAAGTGTGGAGGGTTTGAGGTCTCCATGTCCACTCACCTGTTCGGGAAGGGTTACTTCGCTACTGATACTGAGAGGTCGAGGGGTAGTACGATGCACAGCAATGTTATTAACAACCGAATTAAACGAAACAACATACAATCCATAGTAGCCACAAACCAAGTGCCCACAAACAGCTACAGTGTGGCACACAGTCAGTATTCCTGGTTGCTTCCTTGGTAAGCAATAGCAGCCCTCAGTGAAATCAAACATTTAATGATTACCCTTAAAGGGATGATTGCTAGTCAGTTTTTTGCAAAATATATTTATTTTTCTAATTTTGTCACAATTGTATTATGTTTGGCGAAACAATAGTCTATTTTTAATGTCACATTCTTTTTAATTATGACGGTTCCACTCCTTTTAACATGATTGAGATGTACAAATCCTGCACGTTATTACGGATTTTGGTTAAAACGTTGGACAGCAAATAAAAAATTTTAGTGCCAACCAACAGGTTTCCTAAATATCAAAATAATTATCAATTTATTTAACAAACATCGAGAGCTTCTATAGTTCCTATTATTTGACCTGAATCATGGGCTCCATACACTAAACTTTCTATTATCACCTGGAATAGTCCACATAAGTTTGTCACCATATTTCAGATACATGTTGTAGAGAAATTTACATTTCTACATGGGCATCAAACAAGGTGTCAGAGCATTAAAACCATGGCCTCAGGTTTGGCTCTGTTATTGTTCTGGTCTGGCCATCCAAGTTTTGGTTTTTCTGGGGTTTAAGACACCTACCCAGACGAATCTTGGTATGGCTACGCAATGCAGTTCTTTCCTATTTCCTGTCAATCTGAACTATGGTTCCCATCCTACATGAACTCGCCAGCTACCAGAAGTTATATCCTGTTTACCTCTTCTTACATGGCACTACCAATTTTTAGTTATTTTAAGTATTTCCTGTGCTATAAGTGGAAATCCATATGTTGTTATAACAACAAATAAATGTTTGTTGAATGTTTGGTTTGTATATTTTACGAAATGTTTCTTATAATGGAGTAGAGCAGGTAGTTGACATAGAGAGACATGTAATGTTAGATAGCAATCATGGCT
Organism: Medauroidea extradentata; assembly: GCA_003012365.1. Lineage (NCBI taxonomy): Eukaryota > Metazoa > Arthropoda > Insecta > Phasmatodea > Phasmatidae > Medauroidea > Medauroidea extradentata. The sequence goes on along the minus strand of PNEQ01062594.1, from coordinate 16,021 downwards.
GCGCACTCTGCTGCGCGGTTGATAAAGGTGTGTACGTGTGTATGTGCGGCGCAGAGCAAGATAGCTGCAGTACACGACGCGGCACGAGAGGGCAGGCTTCGAGACCTGCAGGCAGCTCTGGACCGGCGCAAGTTCGCAGTAGCTAGGGACGGGTCGCACGGAACATTGGGCGCTACCCCACTGCATGTCGCCACGCTGTTCGGCCACACGAGCGTGGTGCGATACCTAGCGGGCCGCTTCCCAGAGGCCCTCGCTGCACGGGACGCTCTTGGCCGCACGCCTCTGCACTATGCTGCTGTACTGCGCGATAACCTTCACTACTACAACATGCTGGTGGGCCTGGGCGCCGACCCGACCATACTTGACAATGTGAGTACATCTACCGTCATTCATTCCTACCTCCGCCCTTATTAGGCCGTATTTATCAACGGCTTTCGTTTTGTTATCCAAACACCGAATGTCAGTTCCGGCCAATACACACACTATAAAACTCTTTCGTTGGTTGGTTGACTGCCTGGGAGCGAAGGGCCATCCACTCTCAGGTGAATGTGGTCAGAAAGTGATTCGAGAGCCTGTTCAGCTGTTTTCATTGTGTCTTATAACAACGGTGGCGGATCTTCTGTGGAATAACCTGTCAAACGATACTTGTTACATAAGAAAATACAACATTTTTTAAAGATATTCTTGATTGGAACGAGTTTAGGCATTTCGTATTTAAAGTTTTCAATTAACAGAAGCTACTGTTAAGTATTCGAGATCCGTTTAAAGTGTATGCAATATTCCATGGAGGGTTTGCTACAAGGTGAGACTTCACAAACCAAAATTGTTACTGCACGTGTATATGTTGTTTCGAAAGTAAGAGAGAATTTTGCATAGAAATAATAACGACATTGTGCGAAAATGACAGTAAACACATTTTAACGAAAACGTTTTCTGTATGTACACATTTAATATAACGTGTTTATGATCTTAATATATTCGTTAATTTCTTGCGATAATCACGTCACCTGTAAAATCTATTAAATTTTAAAATGTTCTCGTACTTTCGTCAAGTGTCTCATGTGACAAGTTATTCCATAGTTGGTTTTTTATTTTCCGTTTTTTGTATTTCTTTATTGAATAATACAAACATTGGTTTTAAGCATTTGTAAAATCTGTACTGTTATGCATGCAAACATAATATTATGCTCACTGAAAAAATACGTATTTAACCTTCACAAAAATATTGCTCTTACGTAGGGTACCTAACCTAAATCCAAAGACAATAACATCATCTCAGATATGAACAACAAACGTGAAATGTTAGAAAAGACGATCGAAAATTGCACGGTGCGTTCCTATAAACAATCTGCGTACTATCCAATGGAAGAAGAGTGGTGCTATGTTGCCATATTTACACTTCAAGTGGACGTGGAAGCGCTTTCAGCTGTCAAGCTCCCGAAAGTCGTTTATAGGATACGAGTAGTTAGCAAGCTGCCAGGTGAATGTTGCTAACAGCGTTTTCGAAAGCCGTTTATAGATACGGCCCTGAGTCTACGCAATTTAACAAAAATATTATTTGGGTGTTAATAATTGACTCAAATATTGATATCCTTACTGACACAGTTCTCGAAGACCTCACTAGTAAACAGTGACCAGAAAAGTTAAAAGCCTTTCAAAAGTACTTTTCTTCAAGTATTCCTTAGATGTGCGAAAACGATGAAGGTTAGCGTAAAATGTACTCGAGTAGCTATAGCAGATAAAATGTTTTCATCGATGACGGATTTTTACTTCGACTAACAAAATCTGCCAATTTTTCACATTCCTTTAAACGTGATCTATATTGCCGTGTTAAGTGAGTTAGTAACAGTTCTGTTATAACACGAATCGAAATTTGGTAAAAAATTTACAATACCAAACTCTCTTTTCAATGATCACGAACCAGTAACACATTCTAGGTTGGATAGCATTGGTTTAAAGGTTTAATTGTGTATAAATAATTAAGTATCATGAGTCACTACAGCTGCCCATCTATAGGGAAGCAATATATATATGTATGTATGTATATATATCCCATGGGCTGATAAGGTGGCACTTCCTGATTGGCCTTATTACTGCCAGTGAATGCCAGGAAGGGTACTCTCTCGTGGGTAGGTTTTTTTTCTAATTAGCCTATGTTATTGGCCAATCAGAAAGCACCACCCTCCTATCCCAAATACACGAAGTCAAGGAGTGCAAAAATGTACACTGCCATGGTATAGCCAACTGTTGATTAAAAGACGACAAACGATCGCTCTGCCAACCTGGTGGGAGAGTGTGCGCAGATGCACATGCATACTCACTGCGGAAACGTTTTATACACATAAAACTTATCCCCATCCCCTCGTCATAATCCGTCAACAGCAAGTGCTATCACATACACTCGCTCTCATCACATGTAATTTTACGTTTTGCTTCCCTTTCGCCTGTGATTGTTGGATGACAACGGCCTGTTGCGAGGGTTCAGTTCTTTTTGGCATCACTAGGGCTGCATACGATCCTGGTTATCAATCAGCTCAACCATGACCTACTTCATATCATCTGCATCAACTCACAGATGACTATCTTTGTTACTGCACCGTATTTCCGCACGCCCTCCCTCTCTGTATTTGCATTTATTATACTTTAGTATTTTTTAAAGAAATATGTTAATTTTGTGTTGTTAAAATTTTAATTTTCCAATAATTAAGGCCAACGAAAACCCTCAGACAAGTTAATTTTAGCCATAATATTAAAGATCAAACTACGAGTTTCATCCATCTTCTATCTAGTTTTATGAATTTTGTCATTTTGCATTCGTACAAGTTTTTTTTACTACGCTGAGAAAAATAAGTCAAACCTTAACTTTTATTCTACAAATTATTTAATATTATCAAGATTTAAAAAGTGAGGTATCTTTCGCAGCAGCACGGAAATAAGTTAGAAGTACATGTGTATCGTACATACGTCACGTGTTAAGGTGGCCGCATGCCTAGGCCGTAGAGTTGCGTGCAGAGCTTCGGCTGTTCTATGGTTATTCGAAAACTGCTCAACGCGCTTGCACTACTCATTTAAGACCATTAAAGTATATTTTATCGCTGCCGAAAAGTTCGAGAATTAGTGTTTTCCGGTAATTTTTAGGTATGGAAATCTGCCCAGAATATTTTCAAAGATGAAGTTTAGTACAATATTGCTTTATCTTTAACAATACGTCGTAGAATGGTAGGATGACCACTGAGTGTATCGTCTGATGGAGGCGAGTTGTTGGCGAGCAAACTGCACACCAGTTCTATGACTTGCGCCTAGAGACTAGCGGTGAAGAGTTATGTCCTTACCGCCTCTGCACGTCTAGGCCTTCAACGCGCATGACACCTTCACCTATGCGGCCATCTCAAGGCCCGGTTTCAGTCGCCATATTGAATTTCATTACTTTTCCTTTTTTTTTTTTTTTAATTCTAGAAAGAAAAATGTTAAATATGCTATTATACCTCATATTCTATTTACATTTTGCAACAGTACAAACCTTGCGATTCCGCTGTTAACTTATAATTACGCCAATATGTGTGTAGCAAACTTTTTTATATTCATAATTTTCCCGACAAATTACAACCTAACTACACATTATTAGCTCTATTACCATGCTTATATTGTAGCTCAAGATAAGTAGTATTTGCGGTATAGTCGCCGATTTAACATTTGTCTTCTCAGAATTCCAAAAATGCGAAAAATAATCAAATTCAATATGGCGACTGAAACCGAGCCTTAACGTATGCATCTATAATACTTTCGTCGATATGCATTTGTGTTTATATGCGTCTATGTATGAAAGAAAGTACATTCGCATGCGTGTGTGTACGTAAACATACAAATACTTTCAAAGATACTCGTAAATATATGCACAGTTGTGGTGATCTGGTTCATTTTAGATGGGCAACTCACCAGAACATTACCAACAAAATCCAGACGTACTTACTCATCAACAACTTCTCAAGGACTACGGTGTTTCTGAAAACACGGTGGACAATCTTGCCGACAAAGGTAAGGAAACATCTGTGCACCCATATCAAACGCGATTGAAATTAATTATTAACGGTAGGTTTTTAATGCCAATCATTATTATGAATCGTACAAAGTAAGTTGTTCTCCTAAAGCCTATGTTTTTCTGTGTAAATGTTTATACATGATTATGAGTATGTTTGAAACGTGACGTAACTGCTAAATTTAGTTTATTAGAAATTAAGTTGGGAAATTTTATCATGTAATTGATCTAATATTCCAATATATTTACGGCTGTGTATCTTTAAAGTTTGTATCTTTGATCAATGTATCATGAGACATTTGTAAAGCAGAAGAGTGAACCAGGCTTTTTAAGATCTGCGATTCATCTTATAAAACTGCTCCACTGTTGGGCATTTAAAATTACGCAACCTGTCACTCACTAATGGTTAAAATCTTTAAAGTCTTAACTATGTGAATAATCAAACTGAAATTGCAGTTCCTTGCGAGGTACTTGTCATCGCGTCTAGTGTCCGATAGAGACGTGGCCTCGATTATATCAGTGGCAGTCACAAATAATGTAATAATTCAAAAGTTCTCTTAATCTCGCCAAGATTTTATTTGCTACAATCGTTCCGTTTTAGGACGTCACTTCAGAAAGGTTCCCGCGGCAAAGTTTATCAACAATATTTGCCCGCGTAACAACTATTACGTCAAACTAACATGACTATATTCCCAATACGTATCGTGAAAGTACTCAGAAATCGGTCAACCTCCTCACAATTAAACTTTCGCAAATTATCCATATCGATCGATAATTGGCAGCGTGAGCGTCCTTTTCTAAGGCCCTCGCGATCTCTTGCCCCGATAAAAACTTCCACAAATTTAAAAACTGAAATTGTAGCTGACCGCGCGAACCTCCTCTCAAAGGGGTCCACGGGCAACTGCCCCGGTCCTGCATCAACACACACTGACAACCACAATCCTCGCGATCTCCACATTTCTCAACTGACCAATCCCAGACCTTCCCTGAAAACAGACCACGCCCCGTCTCGGCGACTACTTCACGACACAGGTCCTCCGCCATTTATTCTTTCAAAATTATAAAATTATTTACATAAATCTTATATTGCATGACACAGATTTCCCACATACAATCGTTCCCTTTAATTTTGACACTTCAGATACTATATACTATTACTTTTATTTTCATTTTTGCCACCAGCATGGCTTCGGCTTGTTCGACGCCATTTTGCAAAGAGGCCGGGGGGGGGGGGAGAGAAGAAAAGAGCTTCGTTCCAAATTCTCTCGCTGTCTCTCAGAGTGATTTAAAATGGGCCACCAGCGAAGTTTCTTCGAACAAGCAAACCAACCCTTCTTACACTCATTTTCAGACTCTCTGGGGATGCGACAAGCCTCGGCGACACCTTTTTTCCTAGGCCCCTCGCAGAGCTCATATTTTCTGTCCTGTCCAGTGCTGGCTTCCTCTCGACTCTCTCTCGAGGCTTACCAAACAAACTTTCCGTTCAGTCTTTATGCTACACATCTATCCTAAACACATATAATTGATAAACATCTTGAAATTTTGCCCAATACAAGAGGCGAGGCTCAAAATTTCGATGTAAGTGTACTGTTGCTTTAAGTTTAAAAAAAAAATTATGGTTTTTATAAATATTTGGAAATACGTTGTACTACTATTCGAGAGTTATATATAAATTTCTAACGTAGTTTTGTTTCAGCTGTATGCACAGTACACATTATTATGATTTTTTTTTAAATTTTACTGTCATTAAAAAACTATAAGTTATAAAGCGTTTTCGAATATAGCAATCCCGCAAAATTCGACGTGTGCGAAATACTAGAGCGGACGATTTTAACACACACGACTTGTAAAATTAATAAATTTAATTTCCAGATTGTTGCACTGAATAATTTTTATTAGTTGGAAATATTTTTCATGCAATTAACAACATTAACATTTCAGACAAATTTGATATACAAAAACTATCCACCATAGACAAAAAATGCATAACACATTTACTAATATAGCCGTCACTATGTAAGCTAGATGATCATTATAAATTAAAACTTCTTTATTTTAGTACTGAAAACAATCAACAAATTTCCTTAAAATCTGATGTTTAAGAAATACTTTGCAAGAGAATGCCAACGTTATTGCTTTGGTGTATTATACTGTTTATTTTTTACCAGCTACCGCAGCCGAGCGGGGGTAATTATTTTAGAACCGACTAATGACCCGAAGACAAGCAATAAAGACTTAGAAAATAAAGAGAGGAAGAGGGAAAGTGAAAGAAACGGAGAGAGAGAGAGAGACGAAATCTGTGAGGGGTACCATTTCTTGTAGAGAAATCTCACTGTGTAAGTAAAGAAGTGTGTACTGCAAGATAGTGAGTTGCGTTAAGAGGTAATCTAGGAAGGAAATTAGCAACAATAATAACTCATTTTAATAAAATAAAACCTGCATCCATCAAGAGCCCCGCTATGGAAACTAGGCGCTAAATAAACACCTACCTTACGACTTGCAGCTCATCACGATGTAACAACACACGATACATTTCGCCAAGAAGGTGTTCTCTGCAACAAGTGTACTTAGTAGTCATTTCTCCTGAGCTGACACATATAGAACATCGAAAATAGGTACAGTCAAGATAGACGAAAAACCACCAGTAATTAAAATTATTTGCTAAATGGTATACTTTTCATATGTTACAGACCATCATGAGATTTGTGTTTTCTTAAAATTCCCAGCTTCTCCCTCTTGTGCTTTCCCCTCGTCCCTCACCAAATTTCGAAAATATAGTCTTTCACTATATTACTCATAGTACACAGATATTGTAGAGGTTTAAACTATTTTTATTGATCCTTGGTAAGTTATCTACACATTGTATTTAAGAGAGATTTTCATAAATTATACTTGCGGAACTACAAAATCACAACCTTAAAACACTTTTGTAAAGAAATACGTTCTTTTTGTAATGTGTTATAAATAGCAAAAATATGCAAAAAAAAAAAATAAACATTTCAATCAAACTTTGCAGTAGGTAAGGAAAAAAGAACAATGCGAAAAAGTTCTTGAGAAAATTCATATGTCGTAACGGTCTATCTCATGTAAAAATCCAACTTTCCACCAATTATTCGCGGCAAAGAACCTTTATTGACCGGGCTCTAAAATTATTGAGTGGTTAGTTTTGACAGCTTGATTAGAGGACCTATGGTACGGGAAGGAAGGCGTTCTTGATTGCAGTCCAGTTTCGGGACAAATTTTATAATTAAGCTTGTAATTTAAATGTACAAAAATATCATGGCATATCACAATTTATTTTACATACACTCTAAAAAAATTTACAAAGATTTTCTTTGTAAAATCACTAGTTCATAAAGTTACAAAGGTAAACTTTGAAACACTATAAATAAATTCTTTGTACCGAATGTTCCTGCGCTGTAAATTGTTTTTTTTTTTTTTTTTTTTTTTTTTTGTAAAATATGACAGGGCACGTTTTTGTAGTCGTAAAAACTTTTGTAAATGTTGAAAAATTTTCCTTTTTAAATTATAAGTTTAAAATGTTAAAATGATTTTGTTTACAAAAAAACTTATAAAAATTGTGTACAGTACCAAAATCATAGATTCTCCGGAAATTACTTACGCAAATATCACAATCTTTGGAAAGCATGTTTCTTGAATAAAGTGAATGTTTACATTAATTACGTGCTTTTAAAATAATTTACAGAACTATACATTGAATGTATATATATAAATAAATAAAGTTTGAGCAGTACAGAAGTCACAGTGGTCTAGGGGGTAAGGTGCGTAAAATCTAAGCGCAGGAAAGTGGTTAAAAAATAGTGCCTCCCAATATTCTTTTATTTTCAAAATAATTTCTTGTAAACGTCCTTTATTCAAAAGTAATTTTATAAATAAGTTCCGTATTATATATGGAGTACAATAAGCAATTAAATTTATTTTTTTCCTTATTGAAAGTATAACTACAAGGCTATTCCTTGTAATTTTTCAAACATATGTTTTGTATTTTATTACAAGGACAATCATTTTAGTTTAACAAGGAACTTATTTGGCAACTGGGTTCCCAAAGAATTTCTTTGTATTAGTACGTAAAATTTTTACAGTGTACATCAATTTTGCTGGAGTAAGAACTGTGCACTGTTCTAATAAGATAGTGTTTTATGACAATTTATATTTCTTGCTTATTTTACTCTTAGTTACAACTACCGATGCTTTTGTATTTTAGATGAAGCAAAAGTATATTTTCAGAACAAAGAATTTATTTTGTGTATTAACTTTCATGGTTTCCTTATTTATTCTGTTCTTTACAAGATATAAATACTGACTTATTTCCGGATGCAGTTCCCAACGACGAGGTGTCAGCGAGAAGAGATATAGACGACCCAGACCTCCTGGAAACACTGGAGCAATGTTTCGCGTTAGTCAGAGACGGATCCCGACCTAACGCCGACACACTACTCAGTCGCTATTTGAAGCGCCCTATGTTCGACAAACTCAAGTTGCGCATCACACGCATGGACCACAACCTTCTGGACATCATCTGGCCCGTCACCAAGAAGCTGCCAGGGGAAGTGGTCGACGAAGACCTCCAGGAGATCGTCGAAGAAAATGGCGGCGTCGTCGTACCCGACTACGAGACTTACTTCGTCTTCGCGGACCTTCTGCAGCCGATAATCAAGGATCTGCACGGACTGATAGTGACGTATGAGCTCAGTACGCAGCCAGGGACGATGTTCTTCGAGCCTGACTATGAAGACGGAGACGACGAAGGCCAGCGCAGGTCGGACGATGTGAGGCAGGTGAGGATCGACCCCACCAGTCGGTGGGTCGTCTCAGGACATATCGAGTGCTCGAGGAACATGAAGAAGTGTCAACTGCCCGCGTGCATGAGCCTGTCTCAGCTGGAGTCCGTCGAGAGAGACGTCCTCATGCTGCTGGACCCAGAGGTGGACGTCGGCAATGCCATCAGCAGCAACGAGCAGGGCACATACTACAGGCTCGACGAGATCATGTCGGACGGGTCAGGGCTGCGCGCGAAGCTAGACTCTGAGGACTTGTCTATCCCCCTGTCAGATGCCAACTACGAGGGTCTTCTCCACGGTGCACACTGGCCACACGGGCGAGGAGTCTACGTGTACAGCGGCTATACCGTAGCCGTCTGGATAAACGTCCAGGATCACATCAGGATACTCTCCCGCTTCGACGCGACGGGCAACGTCGGCCAAGCTTACGAGCAAATCTACAAGTTCGTCACGTTGATGAACGAACATTTCAAATTCAAGAGAGATCCGTACTTGGGGTTCCTGACCTCCCGGCCATCTGCTCTCGGCAACACGTTGCGGTTCTACGTAACGCTGTACTTACCGAAGCTCGGCAAGGAAGAAGACAAACTGAAGCAGCTGTGCTCCGTGAGGTACCTGAATGTGCGCAGGCAAAGAGACAGGGAGGACGCCTTCAGGATCTACAACAAGCAGAGCCTCGGCATCAACGAGGTACAGACATTCAGAGAATTCACAGCGGCTGCCTCAAATATAATACAGCTGGAGAAAAACTTGAATTCGAATAGCCAACCCCAAATAACTGGTGGTGGGTTGTTCAACATATTTAAAAAGAAGTGAAGGAGTCATCTAGTGGATAGTAATAACAATGTTTGTATTTTCAGCATCTCCTTATAGGTGATCTATGTTCCTAACGCAAATCATCTGCTTAAATACATCAAGGTACAATAATTTGATAATATATATTTTATAAGTACATTGTAAACCTTAATTGTGTTATCGCCATCTCTCAGCATCCATTCGATATTTTTACAACATTGCGTTCACAGAATTAAGAATGTCTAGAACACAACATTTGAATCTACGCCAGTTACGTAGGCAGCCCCAAACTCGCTGGTACTTTTGTATGGCTATCTAACGGGTATTTGCGGTACGGTTAGGCAATGATAGATAAACGGAGACAATTTATTTGTAAAATCAGTGTATTATACGTTCAAATATGGTGAAACCATTCAGATTAAAATAGCATACGCATTCAGATAGGTTTTTTTGACCTTCCACCTTCAGTGGCTAATGAGGTTGTTCAAGTTTTATATTTTATATGAAAATTTTTCCGTGGTAATTTGTCTATAGTGACACAGTTTTTTTGCAGGAAGCCCGAATGATCCAATAAGATCTACTTGTCACAGCACCCTCAAGTAAATCGTTTTCGAGACAATGAACGCATACATTGTGGAGCCTTATAGTATGGCAACACGCGATACACACAAGTCAGGAACAACATTATCTAATGAAGGTGGAAGGTATTCGAAACAATTTGTTCATAGAAAGCAGATACAATTGTTGTTAAACCTCACCCGCAAACCATTACCTATTTCTTCTTACTTTGCGTTATTCTAACAAATGTCAGCTTTTGTTGACATGTTTTAATCACGAAGAGATTGAGATTTGTACCAACCAGAAACATGCGTTTCATATTTTTGCCTTAATTATTACAAGAAATCATCTCGCAAAAGTTTGTAGCATATTTTATTGACATGCTGTATAAACTTTTCAAGAGTAATGGTATTACAATATGATATAATACAAATTTTTTGGAGTAGTTCTAATGTTCATTGCCTCGATATTAAGCAGAAGGTCATGAAAATCAGTCATAGTTTCAAATTTGTGTCAAGTTATCAATTTGTGTGCATTTAAAACTATTACCATTTTAATTAAATGAAAGTCGCTTCAGAATTAGTAGATGAAGATCTCCTTAAGGAAAGCAACTAATCCAACTCTGGAAAGCTCTTAATACAAATAATATATCATATTATTTTGTTTTTTGTGAGCTTATTTGTTTGACACGAAGATTTTTTTATTTTCCACAAACTAAGTCATATAGTAGGCCTATTTGAGAAGCCTCTGGCATTAGCAATAGTCCTCACTATTTGATGCTTCAGTCATGCAGATATTGTTTTCACCACCACGCTACCTGCAAGTTGTACTTTGTTCAGTTGTTAGGACATGCGAAAAATAAATAATCATAATTTGACTCATGCATGGTGCGTTGTAGTAAATAATATGTACTGTTTGAAAAATGCAAGAAGCTCAAGTAGATAAAACTTTTATTTCATCTTCAAACTTAAAGAAATGTTAGTAATATTTATTAATTGTTAGTAAGATATTCATATGGTAGACGGAACTTCGGTAAAAACTTAACCCTGCAGGTATTTTGTGACGTTTGGGGCTTATTTGCCAAAGTGATTAATAATAGTATGTAGTTTAACTTGTGTGTGAATTGAACTTTGTTCAGAGCAATTAATACGGTGCCTTCCGCAGTGTTCTTAATGCTTAATGCGTTTTTCAAGCTGGATTTATGAAAGGATCACATATTTTCACTTCTTATTGAAAACATTCCATAGTGTTATTAAATTCCCTGTAACATTTTATTTGAAATAATGCTCTACCTCATCGTGACACAGAATATATTTTGTAATATACTTATAGTTATCATAGAATAATATTTTGTATTAAACTATACCAATTTGATAAAGGGAATTCAAACGTTAATGTAATATTGTCGATGGTTACACTACTATTGTAAATGTGTTTGCCTATACCTGTTTTGCCAAAGTACATTATGAATAATTAATATTTTTAAGAGGCAATACTGCACAAGTAGTGTTAAAATTGCTGTTGAGTTGTGTTTCATTTACCGAAATGTTAACAATTTAACAATACATTGAATTTCTATTAAAAACAACTAATACTAAGACGATCTTACGCAAAATAAGCGAACATTATACTAAGTAATATTCCAAATATTATATTGTCCAAGTCATTTCATAAAGACGTAAAATCCGAATTACTGTTTTTTTTTTCATCCAGACAATATTTTGTCACAATACTTTATGTCTGTATTAAGTGTTGCAGTGCACTATTAATATTTATTTTGGTGTCTTTTTTTTTTCGTTTATTTTTAATGTGTTGATGTTAAATGTCGCTAAGCACTGTTTTAAAATGTGTATACGTGTTCTGTATGTTTATGTTAAATGTCGTAAGCACTGTTATAACCTGTATTTTAATTTCTAAGTCATGCACAACAAATGTCTTTATTGTAACATCCGAGAGGGAGTTTGACTTTTTGCTGGTTGAAAAATAATTTAACAAATGTGAGACCTATCTACAAGTGATGAAATCATGTTGGAGGACGACCAGACCTGGTTTACCTTCAAAACCTGGAACATAAATTAGGTCAGTGATCTCGCGTTTTTTCATAGCTTCTGGTGGACGTAGAAGGTACTCAACCGTCAAGGAAAAGTCAATGCGGGCTACTACAGGCTGTTCATATTCAATTAACCACTACTGCCAGATATATTTTACTATTTTATTTGTACCCTTCTGTTATCACGTGTAAATTTAATATTGACAAAACCCCTTCACTAGCATTCAAAGGCCGATGAAATGAAACAATTGAGTGTAACAAATGTAAAATTAGTTTATCTCAACTCGTACACATACATGAGAATAACACAAAACAACAAAATTAAGATAAATCGCTTTAGTGCTCACGATTTATAAAATCAAAACAATATTTTCGAACTAAATAAATAAAAGTTTCCTTATATTACTATCAACTTCACTGAGAGAATGACACACAGATAGTTACCTGGAATCTTAGGAGTGCTCATACAATATTCCCACTTAAATCGGTTAAAATTGATACCGGTACGCTCTTTAAAACAAAAACTTTCAAAATGCTTCCAATTTTGCAAAACAAATGAGAAGATTTGCTTTTGACAGAAATTGCGATGTACCTATTATTTGTAAAATGTTCTGCTATCGTCTTAATATCCTATAGTTTTTACGTAAATCAGTTTACTATTGCCATTCCAAGTCACTGACCCTCAATTTATTCGTTGGCTTGTTTGAGTGACTTTCGGATTCGTATCAATAAATGTTCCAATACGGGTAATGATGCTGCGCATCATACATACAGATATTATTTGCATTATAGGTGTTTAAAATTGAAATAAGGCACTCTTAACAATATAAACAGCTATGAATGTCAGATATATAATTTCACTATGCGGGATACTTTCACTAAGTTGTTACTACTCAAAATGTATTCACTTTACTCATCTGAACTGTGTTCAATGTTTAGAAGGAATTTTACGATGGTGTATGTTTTGCAGTGAGGTATTATAATTATATTGCATCATTTTCATTAAATATGATTAATGATATCACCTTTTCAGTAGAAAATAAAACGATTTATTCTCAAACTGCTGTTGCTGAGGCCGTCACTTTTATTCCATTTATTGGACATGTGTTACAAACCATATACTATTACAGAGTAAGGGAAAACCACAGAGGTATACACGGCACTGAAAAATAAGTTCCGTAATTAAAAAAGTTATATTATGATATATAATTAAGTATGTATAAGAAAAAAACATTTTGGCTTACAGTGACCATGAATATTTAATCTGACATCAGACATTTTTAAAAATGTAAGAGAATGTTCTAAAAACACATCAATCAATCTAACCATAACTGCTGTTAAATGTCTAAGCATGGTAGCACGCATACAAATGATTAGAGTAAAATCGTAAAAATGCTTCACTGCTGCATGTTATCACAGGAAGTTAGGTGAAGCAAAAAAAAAAAAACAGTAAAATAAACTGGCCAGGATTGGCTGCCGTCATCAGAGAAGACACGTACATGCACAAACACACACACACGCATTTACACACACGCACGTCTGTCACGACTTTTTGGAAGCTGACATACACTTTTGACTTAGGAATCCGGTTGTGTATTGCGTGTCGTTATCGCTGTACTATCCAGTCTTCTGTGCATCTGGTCTCCGCCACAGTAATTGTCTCCGCGGTATAAATTGTGATTTGTTGAGGTTTTTTAGCTGATCCTGTTATATAGTTTGGTATTTCGTATTTTTAAATTTATTTATCTATTGGTCTGATCTGCTTCATTGCAGAATTAAGTATACATTTCTACGTTCTGTCTTTATCGGGTCCTATAACCTTGCATCGTTCTACCGGTTTGTTTTTTTTGTTTTACCTGAATTTATGATACGACATAGTGCAGTAATAGCGCATTTCCTCGGTTGTATTCAAGATCGTTAACGTTTATTGAAATAATGTTTCAATAATGTGTAATGTGTGTGCGCACGCTTGTGCACAAAGATAGTATATTTATTTCCAAATGTATGCATACACGTATACTTACGTATCTTTCTGGAAAATTTCACCAAAGCAAAGAAATCAACATTTTTCTTACTAATTAATATTTTAGACATCTGAATGATTATAAAAATAGTTTATTTACGTGGAAGTATATTCGTTTTGCAGTACTGTGACTGAATTTTAAATTTTGATTAAAATACCGAAATTATATTATCTAAAAATGAAAACAGTTTCTGAGTATTAAAATACTTGGAATATATTTATCATGTATTAATGTTGTATTGGTCAAACAAGAACCACGTAATTCAAACTTACTGTTTCCTTCTCCGGACCTTGGTGTTTCCTCAGTACGCCCGTATTAACTCTCTGTGTTTCGACAGTTGTTTGCTACTGATTACTGTCTACCCAATTTTTAAACTCAGGTCTAGAAAATTTCGGTTAAATTTGCTATAGCCAGATTTTTGTTACTCCACTTCCAATTTTCCTGTTTTGTATGTTAGCTTCCAAAAAATTAATTGGTGAATTTAGATCACTCCTAAGATAACATTAAAATAAATTATTGCGAATCAACGCAGATTCACAGTGGCATAATATACAATATACTAATTATTATTAAATAAATACTTGTAGTAAAATAGTTGGGTACCTTGCACGTCCGCTGTCTGAGTTCTGCTTGCTGCATGTCGCTACAGGAATGAACAAGCATGTTCAGAGCACGCAGCTGAACTTATGTCACTGTGGTTTGTGCTCAGTAGATGTAGAACTGCTTATGTTAGCGCTATTACAGCTGCTGGTAAGCTTTGTTAGTGGCAGTCAGACATTCTAGCACTCGAAGGTTCTGCATGAATTCACTTGAAACGTTTTTGTCAACTAAGCATCATACAAAAGTGTATGTTGTTGGGTAGTTCAATGGAGTCCGTTTATTTATGAAAGAAAACGGAAGTGAACAACACAGCAAAAATATTGTACGAAGAGTTATTATTTAATGTTCTCAGAAAAACTTAGAAACAATAGTTAAAACTTATTTTCGTTTCGGATAAAAATACTTACAAACCCCTATTTGAACACCCATAAGTAGCAATAGTTAGGGAAAGGAATAATTAGCTAGTTCAATGACCGTTGTGTTAGGATCCACTGTCCTCTGCATACTCGAGCCCGGCCATTTGTTCATTGTGTGTTGTTCCAGTAGTGGCAGCTAATGGACAGATGATCGGAGATTGTGTATAAATAGGACAATGGACTCTTATCACACATGGTGTTGAACTCGCGAAATATTCCTTTTCCTAGCGATAGTATAAGTAAATTTAAGGCCGGAGAGTGGTGGATACATTTATAAATAATAAATCTATTTTTTAATATTTTACTGTATTACATATGCACAAGTTTATACTTTTAGCAACGAATTAGTATCGATCGATAGAGTCATGATTTTGTCGCGAAAAGAATGCTATACCGTTTTGTTTCAATGCACACATCGGCAGCTTAGCTTCATGGTTATTGGCAGCGTGTGTTTGTTCAGACACGTGTCTCATTTGACTGCAGCAATGACAGTAAGAAGACAATTGCAGCACCACACACCTGTGACTTACCAGTAGAAAGCCAAGAAGCGAGGGTTCAAACATGCAAGCTCTGACCATGTAGATGTGCACAAATCGGCAGCTTTGCTTCATGGTTATTGGCAGCGTGTGTTTGTTCAAACACGTGTCTCATTGACTGCAGCAATGACAGTAAGAAGACAATTGCAGCACCACACACCTGTGACTTACCAGTAGAAAGCCAAGAAGCGAGGGTTCAAACAT
>PNEQ01062593.1:0-24781 GCA_003012365.1 Medauroidea extradentata | reverse complement strand
TATTTTTGTCAGGGAATGTTCCTTTATTGCAAGCTTAACTACGGGGAATATTTTTGTCAGGGAATGTTCCTTTATTGCAAGCTTAACTACGGGGAATATTTTTGTCAGGGAATGTTCCTTTATTGCAAGCTTAACTACGGGGAATATTTTTGTCAGGGAATGTTCCTTTATTGCAAGCTTAACTACGGGGAATATTTTTTCTTTGCTACAAAGCCAGCGTTCTCACTGTCTCACTCGTACACTGAAATTATTTTTTGTACTTTTACAAGGAAAAACTTTGTAAACCCAGTTGCCGAAGGAAATTCCTTGTAAAAGTACTGTATAAAATATGTTTGTAAAATTGCAGGGTATAGACTTGCAGTGAGAGGAAACATTATATTTTAAATTCTCATTTAACTTTAATCGTGGCACTAAGCTTATTTATCAAATAAATATTTAATCAATAAGTTCAGAATATTGTTGTTTCGAAGGAAAATAATCGTGGATTCAGCCAGATTCGGTCCCGCATCCTCGCCATTAGATACCGCACGCATCTGAACCCTAGACCTTGACTTACGTGGATATTTGTACACACTCAATGTACCGTTCAACGATAACGTGTTTACTATTGAAGCATTCAATCGATATGGATATTCACTTTACTTAACAAAATAGCGTCCCAGAGGATGTGATTTGTGTATAGCTATGTAATTTCCAGCGAACCTATGATTTTGGTAGACTACAACTAATGATTTTACATGGAGAATTTTTGTACATTTCAGAAGTTTGTGAAACTTTAAAAAGAATGCCTCCAAGCTTTTCAGTTTACTTATGTCGATACTTCTGGGCATGAGTTTCTATCTCTAGTCTTTGCCAAGGACGACGAAGAGGTGAAGAAGAAGGGGATGGTGGGAGTGGAGGGGATAAAGAGTTACAAGATATCTTCCCCAGGATGTTCCTCCGGCGATGTTGCGAAGACGCTAATGAGCGTGGTGACATTGTTTCCGGTATGATTAATCGCCACGAGGGCGGCCTGCTTTTGCTCAGCTCCCCGCGCGGGGTAGTTTTGTCCCGTAAATTCCGTGAAACTCTGGCTAGGGGTCGAAAATGACTTGCCGGGGGGAGGTGGGGAGTTTGGAGTGGCCCTCTGTCCCAGGAGGCCGGTGATGGTGAAGTTTGGGCGATTCCGGGTAATGTGGGTGACCCCGTGGATGTTTGAGGGGGGCGGGAGGGTTGTGGGGAAGGATGGGAGGGGGTTGCAGTACTCAAGGGAGGTCACTGGTACGAAACCACCCCCCCCACCCCCCACAGACACTGGAGAGTTGTTCGCGTCGTGTAGTATACTCCTTCTTGCCGTTAATTTGGTTACTGATCAAGTCTTAAGACAGTCGCCTACCACACGCTTCAAATGCGTTACAACGTGTTCGTAAACAGGGTTTTCTACGAAACTATTCAGCGTGTGCCCTTTGTGCCAACGTTTGAAAATAAAACACACTTCAGACAAGGTCGGAACCTCATTGTAATGATACCATGCTATTTTAAACACTGTATCTAAGTTCTCCAACATGACTAAAACTGCCTTTTAATACTGCCGCACTCACAAAATGTACTAACCAATTGGATGTATGTGAAACTCAGATATAGGTGTGCACTGAACTTAGTTGCAGACTTTCCACCAATAAAATTATATAGTCACCGCTTAGTGTCCCATAAAAAACCGTTCGGCAGGAAGCTTGCACGCTAGTTCAGTGCTTGGATCGTTTAGGCGATGCGGTATTTGATGCGCGCTTCAAGGTCGACCTAATATCTCCGTCACTTCTGAGCCTCTAACCCGCAAGTAGGCGGCGCCCTTAAGGGTGTTCTAGTGCGATAAAATCATAATTTTATATTTATATGAAAAATTGTTAGTTTTGTAAACGATACTTGTGAGTGCAGTTTCCTCTTATGAACCAGTTTTAGCTGGCGCCTGGAAACTTGACCTCCTTGTTGTTTGGCTGTAGTTCGCCAAGTTACTGAGAGTGTTGTGCGTCTTTGGCGCTGCAATCAGGGCGGTCGGGCTCAAACTAGGTTCAAACGAGTCGCCAATGGGAACATTGCACGCCAGTTGTGAGCCTTGCGATTAGAGGTGATTATGATGGTGTTAGGCGAGCAAGAATCGACCGTATTACATGTCTTGTTGGAGCAAAATAAGTTAATTAAGTTTGCGGGTGTCCCTTGAGTGCAGATATGTGGTGGATACTGGACGGTACTATGTTGATGATTAGATAAGAAATACAATATGCCACTTTACAATGTAGTCTACAATATACGAAAGGTTAAAGAAATGTTTTTATTTGTGTGTTAACGTGTTCCACAATAAAAGGAAACATTTTAAACAGTTTTACAATGAAACCTTCAGTTGAATTGCGGTGCAAACTTTCAAAACCAGACATGACCACACCATCCAATTTTACAGGAAAGCGGAAAAGAATCTGATTTGTTGCGATACTGACGTAAATTAAATATGGCTGATTTATTGTTGTACGTAATTTTAACTTTTAAATTATTGTAAGTTTATATTATATTTCGTTTCTTACTAAAGAAATAAAATGGTAATATTTAGTTCTGAATGAATATTACTGACGTGCCTGGTCGTTAAGGTTGGTAAACCTGCCAGAGCCCATAGTTCGTAAGTTTACGTCAGCCAATAGAAATCAGCCGTTGTGGCCATGTTCTGAAAGCAAAATTACAGCGGGTTGGACATGTCATGGTTTGAATGAAAACACAAATTTTTTCCTGATGTTAATGTAGAACAGGTAGTTCTATATATAATTGAATTTGACTTGCATAGATATTTGTGTGTAACTCACCAACCTTACTTACATGAAAAATATGTTTAATTTTCGGATTTTTGTAGACATGTTGGTAGCTTTCTCCTCAGTTATAATATTCTCCGGGACAATTGCGCAACACATAACTTGAAAATAAGTTGTAGTTTGCTAATAACGTGAGTTTATTTAATTTTTATGTGCCACGAAGCACGAAAATATCTGCGCGCTCATTTATAACACATCTTGTTTACACTTCGCCTTCGTTGCACGTCCTTCATTTACTGCAGAAACAAATTCTTTTCATAATTTTTAAAATAAATCTTCTCTTTTGCAAGAAAGACGTAGATATTTTTTTTTTTATATATTTTCAGTGAGGATCGTATCGCGTGGTTAAGTGATGTTATCGAATCGCACTTACCCACTGCAACGGTTTAAAACCTAACACCAGGCAGCATCCTTAACTTTACGAAGAACTTGCTCTGGGTCAAAAAGTTCTAAAAAGTTCTCCATTCGGTTGTATCGAAATTGTGTTGTAATTTTTTGACCACTGAAATCTTCCTGTTGTTTCTGCTGGCATAATTACCCAGCTGAAATTATTCCAAGCATTAAGTATACTTTTTTCATTAACTACGAAGTTTTTCTTTGTACCTTTACAAGTGTGTGTGAAAAGACGACGACTTTTCTTGGAAAACTGTTTACCAGCTACGCGGACTTTTGTAAGAAATGTAAGTTATCTTTGTAGCAAGCCAAAATAATTTGTATATCAGCAATGTTAAGACCCTGCTCCCTTGCTTGTATTGTACATGCGATTATAGTTTTCTAAAGCATAAACGAGAGCAGATATCAAAAATCTGTACGGCAGTTTTGATTAAAATAGTTTTTGCTTTGATAGGTAATTTTTTCATGACAAGACATTATACGGTTTGGACTATTAAGTAGGGGCAGGATAATTTCGCAGATTCATTGCCCTGCGTGTTAGATTGCACTGTCCTGTACATACTCAAGTCCACTAGCTACTACTCACTGGAACACCAGATAATGAACGAAGACGGGGCTTGATTATGCATAGGACAATGGATTCTAGCCTGCATGTTATTGAAACCGCGACATTTTCCTGTACAGGTTAGTAAGCCATTCAACATAATATCCTTTATTTACATAATTAGATAAAATCATAGTATTGACTGTCTTGAAAAAATTAGCCAACATTGTGAACCCCATTTTAAACAAAACCGCCAAACAGATTTTTGATATCTGCTCTCGCTTAAGGGGTATTGATCCCTACCACATTGGATTTATCTGTTTCTTCTCGATAACTTCTGTTCCAGTCGATGTATCAAAAGTTTTGTCACGACAGGGCATAGATACAAACTTAATCGATTTTCTGTAATTGCTGAAACCATAATATATTCATTATTTTGCAACGGGAAACAGCTGAAAAGGAAAAATTGCTTTATTTACGGGAGCGACTACAGAGGCCGCAACATTAACAGAAACAATGCCATATGGATTCCAAAAAGTTAATGAAACAATAAACTATGCTTTGTCAGCGTGAAAAAAGTAAAACAATGTGTACATTCCCTGATTTATAAGAAAAACCGTAAAGCCGATCTGACAAGGATCAATCCCCCTTAATGATAAAAAAAAATAAGACCGCAAAAAAAGTAAAAACTGTGGAGCGTAGGCTTAATATGCGAATCACAGTTTATGTTCTGAATTTATGGAAGGTAGTGAATCTACTTATATGAAACGCAGCAAAAATTAAATATGCTAAATAGACGGACTGTACTGAGATTATATAATAGCGTACACGACCAGTCGGCATGCAAGTTAATTTTGTTGAGTGGTAAAGTGCGTGCACTGTTAGAAAAAATTTCCGCGAAATTACGGAAAAGTACTGGCAAAAAATTATCCAGAAATCTTCGTAAAGTAACGGGACACTCAGTTTTTCTTGATATCCGTTTTCCGCAAAAATTTAAATTTCTTTAATCTAGTAGCACTCCATTTTCCAGAAATACTACATTTTCTCACTAACTATGTGTTATCGAGATTCTGACGCACTATTTAGTAACCTGAAACATTTTTCGAAGTTGCTGGGATTCGAACCCACGACCTTATAATTGCCAGGCAGAAAGCTCTAACCATTTAACTGCAATGGCAATTTATTAGTAGATGAATTCCATGCAGTGGTAATATATCAACTTTGTAAGGTACAACTTTTGTATTTGACATCCAGGATTCATAGTGACTGATTATTAGTACCATTTTTTAAAAATAAACACAGTAAAATAAGCTTTAAAATCGTAGAAATATATTTCCATGAATTTATGGGAAGTTACGGTAAAACATCCGTAAACTGGCAATACGGACAAATTTCCGTAAACAAAATATTACGGAAGCCACTTCCAAAATTACAGTACTTTTCTGTAAATATTGCCGTGAATTTACGGAAATTTTTAACAGTGTGGTTAACAGAATAATGGCACACGTTATCATCTTGGCGCAGCAACACTTACCTTCATATTTTCTTTAAACATTATATTAAGTTAAATTGTGTTGGTTTTACAATTACTGTACGTAAATATCAACTTTCATTATAAGAGTAAAGTAATCAAATTAAATTTCCCATAGTACATAGCAAATACAAATGCAAGGCTATGCCATATAATGTTACATGCATATATCGTATTTATTTACAAGAGTCTTTGTAAGTCTGCAGATAACATCTTTGGCAACTGGGCTTGCAAGGATTTCTTTTGCAAAATTACAAAACATTTTTTATAGTGTAGCATATACATTCCTAATCCCAAGCCCACCTGCTCGAGCACCGCATTATTTTGCCTTTCGTTTATTTTTTTCGCCCGAGAATATTAATTATGAAACCCTGCTTTAATGTGTTTACGTTCGGTGTCTCATTTCGTTATTTTGCTCCGTTTCATATTGCCATTTAATTTTTTGGAGCATCTTAGTGTAACGACTTTCAGAACGTTTCTTGAAGCCTCGTAATTACTTCCATAACAACCTCTTTCCCAAATATCTGCTAACTTCAGCCAAGAACAAACCTCTTCTCTTTTTTTATTACCTGCATGGTCGGTAAATTAGCATTCAACTGTATTTACGAACCCGTGGGAATTTCAGGCTACCACTATAATGAAGAAAAATTACCATTTAGAGGAGAAGCACCTTAATTACAACGCAGATTTTATGTCGTTTTATTGCACACTCTAAACGGTGGAATTAAAACGGCTTCACGGTTACTTTGAGGCGTATTCTGTTTTCCTGAGGCTATTTCCAACCACGTAAACAATCCCTTTAGAGGAAGTGTTAGGCAGTTTTAATTTGTTCTAAATTTTTGAGCTATAATAACATTTATTCAAATTGTTTTATCAAAATTTTCTTTTACATACAATGGGCTATATTCTTGGTAAACTGTTCGGCATAAATAATAATGATCTTTGTTATTTCTTTTATTTTCTGTTTGTTCCTTAATTTATCTGACCAGATTCCAGTTTTGAAATTTCATGTTGTGTATGTATCCTGATGGCTAAAGCATACTCTGCTTATTTATGTTTTCTTGTCTTATTTTTAGTTTTCTTTTGACAATCATTTATTTCGCAGTGGAGTATGTCCAAGCAAACAAATCCAGTCATAAATAATAATGAAATCTTTCATTAATGTGTCATGCAGAATCACTGCAAGAGAATTCTTGAAATTTAACCTATAATTCTCTTGCAATGATTCTGCATGACAAATTAATGAAATATTCTATTATTATTTATGTCAAGCACAGTTTACTAAGAATAGATTCTATGCTTTGTTTAAGAGAAAATTTTGATAATTCAAGTAGAATAAATACAGTGGCTCAAAAACTAAAAATACAAGAAAATTGTCTAAAACCCCCCTCCCTTTTAACAGGATTATTTTTGAGTAGTTAGCTCCACGCACAGAGCTTAGGGCCATTTCCTTACATCATTTATAGGGAAAATTGTCATATACTTGTGAGCCCTGTTCCCCATAGTTGCTGAGTAATTCGAAACATTAGAAACATATAACGAATAAAATACCTACTAATGAAAGGAAAAATGTGCAAGTTCAGGAACTGCATGTTAGAATCCATTGTACTGTGCATATTCAAGCCCACGTATATTCGTTTACTGTCTGTTGTTCCACTGAGTAGTAGCTAGTGGACAAATGGCCGTGGCTGGAGTATATACAGGGCAATGCATTCTAACATGCCGGTCATTGAACTCCAGAGTTATTCATATTCCCACTTGTCATTATGACACGTGCCAGAGTCACAGACTAAATAGTAATACAGACGTGAAATGACGTGGCGCCTCGTTTGATATGAGCGAACTTCGCCGCTTATTGGTTGTCCGAGGTTGTTGATACCAGCCCCGTGTCTGCTTGCCTCCTGCATGTTACTACATGTTTGCTATTGGCCTAGCTGCCGGGTAGCAGGACAACCACCTTACGCTGATTGGAGGTAGGTGACTCCGCCATATTGCTGGCCAGGGAAGACATTTTGCTGGCGTGTGTGACTGAGTTCGCTGTCCTACCGTCTATTTCACTTCTGTATTCCTAAATATTCTGTGGCAGAGTGCTCTAAAATTGCATGTATACTCTGTTTCAAATAAGTTTGGTAAAATTTGACGGCTACTTATGGACAAAAATAATTAATATTTTGTGATTTTGGAGAACAATGCAAGTTATTTTTGGTTCTAAAATGAGACAGAGATGTTCATTTCACCATTTTACTCTGTAAAGTTTGTCTTGCATTGTGCAAAATAATCACAAAATGTTAAAGCACATAAGTAGCTGTCAAATTTTACTAAACTTATATGAAACAGAGTATAAGTTACTGAAACTTGGCGTAAAGAAAAACAGTTTCGAGTAAATCATCTGTCATTAACCTCGCCTGCCGCATGAATGGTTGTTGCTTGCCGCGAGCATTTTTTTTTTACGCGAAATCACTTAACGTATTCATATTACGATTATCTACAAAACACACTTGAAGCTACGCGTCTATAATTGTAGAAATTCAACACACTTATTACAAACATGATTTTCGGGCCTCTGAAAATATCTAAGAAGGCCTCTTTTAGACTGCTGTAACTCCGAAAATGCCACCTGAATTCGTGCGAAACGAGGTGCATAGGCGTTGGTTGGCCTTTACTTCATACTATTCAAAAATAAAATTTTAGGGTCACCGCTTAAAGTCCCATATACGACTACAAGGAAAGCCTTGCACGCCAATTTGCCGCAATGCGAATAGAGGCGATATGCTTCCCGTCGAGCGTGGTACTATGGCTCTTATAGCTACGCTTTTTCCGAGCGTCAAACGCGGAAATTTGAAACCAATACACAATACTCTTAAACGTGTTCATGACTTTTTTTCCTATCAGAAATTTGGCTCTTCATAAAATTCTCATTTAAAAATAACCGATAATGTAGCCTGTCTCATAAAACGTCGCAAAAAAAAAGCTAGAGCTGAGCGCTGTGTATGCTATTAGAAGAAAATTTGCCGTGTGAATGGTAATTAGCAGTGGAACTGCTGCCGCGGTATACGTCCTGCTGTTTGCTCTGCAAACATTCGCCGCCATACTGTGCAAACAACCGACTAAAATACACCAGGGTGCGAAAACAGCCGCAGAAGAGCTTCAGCAGTTCAACAGTCCGATTAAAAAAAAAAAAAAAGTTCGTGGATGTGGGTAAGTGGTAACGTGGGTTCGATTTGTAATCCACGAGAGCGTGGTGAATATAAAAAAAAACAAGGTTGAATGGGAGACGAATTAGCGATGATTCTGTCCACGCACGTTAAACGCATAACTGTTGTATGGCCTCGTGGTCTTTTTCGTTATTTAAATGACGTTATTAAAATGCCCTTTCACACATCAGTCTGCTTGTGGTTCTAAATCATCAGTTAAGCAGACTAGGTTATGTACGCGTGATTAAAAGTTGAAAAGTATTTTAAGCTGAGATATGTTATTGTTCGCTAAGGGAGGGAGGACTTTCGACAATTCAGTCAATTATAGGCCATTCACGATGAAGTGAGCACTGCTTAATGTTTTCTTTCGGCCGTTATCTTTAATATGAAAACTTCCGTGTAGCTAAAAACCAGGTTAAACGTTTCAATACTCTCATAAGTTAACATCAATTGGTTCAATGAAACATATTTTTAATTAATTAAATGCTCTGCTAAGTGCTCAGTTTATAGTGAACAGCCTATACAAATTTGTGTAAATGGAAAGTATTTTAATTAAATACTGGACTAAAGTAACTCATTTCAAATACCTTGTCCACCACTAAAATAACATAGAAATTGTATGGTTGTCGTTAGTCTGCTTGGGTAGCACAAGTTAACATGGTATCGCGTTTAAAGCACTGTACTGGAATTTCTCGGGAAATGTGGGGAAAGTACGGGAAATGTACTGGAAATTAATATCTCACTTTTGCTGGACATCCTGCGCTTGCTTGAATACGGACCAATTATAAGTTTCTGAAGTGAATAAATAAATGAGTGAAAATTTATTTCTGTTAATGAATTTAATGTACAGGATGTCCAGAAAGAATCTCATAATGAGCACCCCACGCGAATCCTGGTCTAAATTGGATACGAAATTGATTGTGGCAAGATGTTGTGCGATGACGTTTTACTTGCGCAAAGTGTCAGCACTGCGGTTAAAATCCCGAGCAATGCGAACATGATTACACGTTTACTCGGCGTGACGTAATAAAATAATGCCTGGACGTGGAGTGCAAGAGGGAGCTTTCTTCATGCAGTGTTGCCACATTGTGCACGTCAAATGTCATCGTACATTTTCATCCCCGGTTCAGCGTTGGATTCGCGTGGTGTGCTGATTATACGTTTGTTCCTGGACACGTGTGTGTATGTACATACATACATACATACATATATATGTATATATATATGTATACATATATGAATGTATGTATTAATGTATGTATACATATATATACATACACACAGGATATCATGTATTTCGCGGAAACGGACTGCACCACGTGAATAAGTGACCAAAACTGCGCAGAAAATACTCTTTGGTAAAAAGTCGCCGACCCTTGGTTTACGAGATAGATCCAAAATGCCTGTGAGCTGAGGTAAAGGGTAGGTTGTCCGCACTGCCATGTCATTTTGCTTGTTAACTAATGGCCTGGTGACTTTTTGCCCAAGCGAATTTTCTGCTCAGTTTTAGTCACTTAATTAGCGTGGCGCAGCCCGTTTCTACGAACAACCTTACCCCGACATTTCCACTTCCGGAGTTTTTTTCGAGATTCAAAGTAAATTTCCTCGTTAACTAAGTGTCTGACGACTTTTTACCAAAGAGTACTTTCTGCATAGTTTTGACACCCTATACATACACATATTCACAAACACACACGCGCGCGCGTGCGCGGCGAGGAGACAAAGATATATGACCTTCGTTTTGTATAACTTAGGTAAATTTCGACAGTTCTGAGAGAACTGCTGGTTTTTTTTTTTTTTTTTTTTTTTTTTTACATGTTTGGTGCAATGTCAGCCAGTATTTTAGGTTCTAAAGAGAACTTGACGTGTACATTCCACTGCATGTACAGTTCATTCGGTCTTTCGCTGTGACCGGCATTACGGAACGTTGACAGTGATTGCCAAAATTACTGTCTATATGTACCTAAGTCGGAGCTATAAGGGCGACAGTGACGATCGCATCAAATGCCGAGTCGTCACTACGATTCAAGCGTTGAGTTAGCGTGATAAAATATTTCTCGCAGATTCATTTGTACTCCGTGACTTTTAAGGCTGTTCAAGACTAGTGGATATCAGCACTCTCTAATATTCTTATGAAACACTGAATATATGCTCTGAACCACGTAACTAGACAGCTAAAGCTGTCACAGACATTGTATAAAGGCTAGTGCGCGCTCTCTGCGTGCTTCAGTCTGAGGAAGGACATGGAAGGGAGAGGTTACGTCGCTTCAGCTCTCCACTCACATAAGAAAGACGAGCATAAGAAATAGTCGCGTCGTAGAAGATGACACACACTTGTTACTGCACATATATACCACAATGAGTCGACAGTTCGCATTGCTATAAACTCGTAATCAGGATAAATGCCGCTATTGGTCAAGAACACAATATTTGAATGAAATAAAACGGTATTCGTTTTTAGTGCACCTAAGATGTCGCTAATTTTCGACATTAAAAATCTTATTTTAAGCAATATTTGAAAAATACGAAGATGCGCCCTTTCTGTTTTAATAACTTTCGTTCATCAGGCCGCGACATCTAATCTTAGAGTAAATTATTTAATTTTATTAAGTCTGATAGTTTTCCTTAGTTGTATGCGCCCGTAGTCATGCATATTTTGACTTTAACGTGTCGTTATTTGAATACTATGCATGCTAAAAATTTTTATGAGGAAAATGCAGTCTCAAATGAAGTCTACTAAACTGACATAATTTCGTACTCAAATAAAATTATTAATTTCACACTTAAATTGCCTTAAGCGGTGACCATATAATTTTATTGGTAGAGATTTCTTAGAAGATTTCATGCACGTGTCTGAGTTTCGCATACTTCCGGTTGGTATATTTTGAAATACCACAGTCTAAAAAGGCTATTTTAGCTATATTGGATGGCTTAGAAAAAATTTTTTTATTTATTGAGCTTAGCATCTTAAGGGTCCTCTCTAGATAGGCTGCGTTTGTGTGTGCGTGCCGGTAAGGTTGTCATTGACCGACGTATGTAATGTATTATCGCCTCTCCGTGCAAGCCACTCAACTGGTGTGCAGTGCTTTACTATTATCCTTTTCCCTACGTGAATTTAAGCGGTGACCACATTATATTATTTGTGGCCAGCGCAGTTCAAATCCTAACGCTCGTTTCTATAGTTGCATTGTTCAAATCCAGGTATTATTTTCACAGATATGGAAGTCTGGTAAAGCAATTGTTGACCATTTGAGTGGCCCGAAATTGATGTTTCTAATAAACGTGCCGAATTTATAAAACTATTGTGACATAGTTTGAAGTTAGTGTACTTTATGTTTCTATATAAATATAATACAGGTTAAATAATTTCGTCAAGTAAATAATAGTCATGACCCGCTGCAACGCATTTGAAGTGCAGTTTTGGAGGCCCCTTAAATATTCCTGCAGGAAAAAGTTTGGCCTGTGAATAGAGACGATTTGCTTCTCGTCCAGTGTGGTACTCTGGCTGTTGTTGCTCCTCTGTTTCCAACTGTCAACGCGCAAATTTGAAACTGGTGAAGACTTCTAACCACGCTTTTACTATTTCCCTTTCCGTTCCCTGTGACACTAAGTTTTACGTACGAAGGAAGTGGAACATAGCTCCTTCAAGCGCGGCATAAAAGTAAGTGGTAGGCAAATATAGCCCGTCTTGCTGCAGGATTTACGTTTTCATTTACAAGACACACGTTTTGCGAGTTAACTGTTTCCCCATAAACCCCTAGCCCTTGGGACTCCCTGCTGCGCCAGTCGAGAATGTACCAGACGAGAGACACTAGCGCATGAAATACGAGTTTACTACCGTCGTAAGAACTAGTGTGTACCGAAGAAAAATTATCTAGAAGTTTCTGGCATGAGGAGGCTGCAGTTTTTGTCTGGCAGTGTATTTTATCACGTATATTTATACATTAAGAGGATGTGGTAGATAATTTTCTCTTTTACTCAAGAGAAGTTCGGAGGGAAGACAAATGCCAGTTAAGGGACCTCCCTAGATAGGCTGTGTTTGTGTGTGTGAGGCAGGAGTGGTAAGGTTGCTGTTGACCGACATATGTAATATGCGATCTAGAGCCCCGGAAATTTCGCGGATTCAACTGAGGAGAGGTTGGATTTCTAAGTCATGTATATGTTGGAAACTGTTTCGATTGGGTCATTGTTTATTAAACGTGACCTTGCGGACTCCGAACCAATGGCGGACTCCGAACCAATGGCGGACATGCGTAAAAACGCTCACGGACTCCTGCGCTACATCGTCAAATGTTCAAATCCTCACTCACTGGAGCAGCAGCCAATGAACAAATATAGCCGAGGATAGTGCACACAGGACTGTGGAGTCTAGCCTGCTGGGCGTTGAACCCGCGAAATATCCGGGCCTCTAATTATCGCCTCTACGTGCAAGCTCCTCAGCTGGCGTGCAGTGCCCTTTTTCCTATGGGACTTTAAGCGGTGACCACATTACTTTATTTATGGGTTGCGTAGTTCAAAGTCCATTGCTTGTTTCTATATTTGTGGGGTTTCAAATCCGATCGTTAATTTTCCAGACACGGCAGTCTGAAAGATACATTTTTAGCTGTAAAATAATGTTTGTAATGAATGTGCCGAAATTTTAAAACTCTAGCGGCAAAAATTTGAAGTGTGTGTTCTTTTCGTAGATATACAGATCTAATGTGCGTTTATTAGTTTCGTAGAAAAGAAAATCGTCGTTACTCGGTGCAAGGCATTTGAGGGGCAGGCAGGGAGGACACTTAAGGTCGTTCACGTGGCACAAATTCATAATTTTATATTTGCTTGGCATAGTGTTAGTTTTACAGACGTTACTTGTGACTACATTTTACACTTGTAAAGATTTTTAACTCTCATAGTTTCCCCACAGCGGCTTGTTAAAGTCAGAATTTGCAAGTTACAGGAACATACAAAAACCAAGTGACTTACTCGAATGAAATAATTTACACTAAAATAAGATAATAGGGGCTATAGATTTAAAATCACACAATGTAATTTCTTTGTACTTTCGAAAAAGTCCGAAAATAACGAAAATTTACCTTATTCATGGAAATTTTTTAAAAAGTCAAAAAGACATTGATGCATATAGAGGTGGTGTGGTAAATGGTGAGCGAGTTCGGTCCTCCCTTACAGCATGTGAACTTCCAGGTAACGATCTCGAGAGAATA
The DNA here is from genome assembly GCA_003012365.1 of Medauroidea extradentata. NCBI lineage: Eukaryota > Metazoa > Arthropoda > Insecta > Phasmatodea > Phasmatidae > Medauroidea > Medauroidea extradentata. The sequence continues at coordinate 11,081 of PNEQ01062593.1, read as the reverse complement.
AATAATTCAGTCAAAAATAATACCCTCATGCAGCCCGAACTCTTAGATCGCTTCAGTGATGAAAGTGTGGATTATGTGATCTCTGCTCAAAAGTAAATGATGAATTTCAACATAACTAGTTTTTTTTCCATGTGTTAGATTATCTTGTTCGTTCATTTCTCATTCCTGCAACACAGCGACCGCAAGCTAGGATCCTTATTTTTTATTCACAAGGTTCTTGTAGCGTGTAACAAGCCGTCCAGTTGGCAGCGCGTACGAAGGCATTAAGCGGCGGAGCGAGCTAATAATTCATGTTTTTAAGTGGTTCCTTGCGCGCTTGCTGAAAGCTTCTAAAAATTAAACATTAATTACCTTTCTCCGCAAAGGTAATAATGTGTTCAGCGTGATCGGATTTGCTTCCTTTCCTTTTTTCTTAACCTACGCCTGTACATTTTTCGTCAAAGAATTCAAGGATTTGTTTCTTTCATTACTTGTAGGAGTTTCCTTATTTAACATGACAAGGGTATTTTACTAGCAACCTGGACGATTCTTTTTTTTTACATCACGTGCTAGAATCGATTCACTTCCCAGTAGGCTGAGACGCGCAATTTTCTCGTTTTTTTTTTATCCAGACTACAATCCGGTGTTCTATACTTACCCTAACATAATTTGTGACGTATTTGACCCTGGGCCTTGTTATATTTGTGAACCTGCAGTACAGGGTAGTGGACATTTCAAACTTGCCCTTGTATCATTGGTTACAAACGTTCTTCAAGTGCCACACATAACTGTCGGCTGTCATCATAAGTCAAATAACATAGTAACTTGATTGAGTCCAGTATGTTGTCAGATAATAATGCAACCACTTAAGTTAGTAACGACAAAACTGTCAGATTTTCCAATTTCTACACATTTGGTTTTCCATCATTGACTTAATATTGTATCAACTTTGCTCTCCTGGGCGCAGCCAGGTTCGTTTGGGATGGAGGGCTTAGGTAATTAAATAAAATTAATTAAATTAAGGTTCTTAATTTATTATAAACACTCTACAAAACACTCTACATTAATTCCACAACAATTGCAATTCACTCTTTTTAAATAGGCCTAAACATTCGCATATATTATATACAGATAATCTAACTAACAGTCAAATTTTCTATTCTAGTATTTGATAATTAGATGCTTCTCTCGTTTAGTTCTACAATTGTACAGTCTCTATATAGTCTCTACTCATTCAGACAGCAGGCAATGAACCAATAGACGGGGCTTGAGTATGCATAGGCCATTGGACTCTAGCATGCAGGTCATTGAACTCGCAAATTTTTTCTAGCCCTAACTATAAATCTAATTAATTCGTATTATTATGGAGTCTGTGTAAAGTTTCTTATTTTAAAGCAACAAAAAAAAATGTGATTAGAGACATTTTTGAAGCGTAATCTTATACCAATTAATGATATAATTTAAAAAATTAAAAAATATAATATTTTGGTACCCAAAATTATGAAGTAGTACATCTCCCAAACTTTGTAACTCGATCTGGCAACAGCGCGTGCCGTAGGCCCTGTATTGCAATCTAAGGTTGGGACGCTCTATAATCACAGATGGGTGGTGTCATAGTAACGTTGTTCTCATTGGCTCAGTCAAATGAGATGACCTCGAAGCACAGTGACAGTTGTGCACATAAGGCTTTGAAACAAAGTGATGAATTTGTTTTTTTTTTTTCGCGAAAATTACCGTCGAAGAAACATCCAATGATGGAGTGCTGGAGCTCAGTCAGGTCATATTAGTGTACAGTTGTTATGAGAAGTTGTCGCGTGGTGATTTTTTACCCGCGGAAGGCAAAAATCGCAGTAAGGGTGACACTGGTACGCAATTCTCGCCTGACTTCGCCTTTATGCGCGGAGCCCCTGATTGGTACGCATTGTTTTCGTAGTTCTTTTCCCTGTAGATCTTTAGGTGGATTTTTTTTTTTATTTTGTTTGAAGGCAATTTTGTTAATTCAAGCGAACGTTCTTTGTTTTCGTTTTATGAATCATATCGGTGTTTCCAAATATAGCAGTATGAAAAAAGATGGAAAAAATACATAAATAGTGGACAGTGTACAACAAATATAAAAAAAGAAAGATACAACACAAGTTAGAATCAACGAAAAAATGCAACTTTTCAGGGATTGAGATCTATCCCCGTCTTCAGGCTGAGACACAGCTGGTCGGAACCATATATAATATATATAATTAATTTTAAAAAAAACTGACTAAATTCTTCTGGTCTTTTGTGTATTTTATTTGTATTTTGCCGCTTTGTTTTTCAATGCATGTTTGCACAACAAAACATGAGCAATGGCGTATGTGCACAAACCAATAAATTCCAATTGCTTCTTTATTATTGGCTCAGCGACCATTTTGAGTGGTTCCAAAATAGTTTCCTTGTAGATAACATTGAGCCAAGTTTAAAGTGTTTTTTAATTTTGATAGGTTACGGCAAGGTAAGTGGGCATTACGACTGGTGGTCAGCGAGGTCATTAGAGACGGCGACACAGATTTAAACATCGAAACTAACTGGGAAAGGAATAGGCCATGGACTTTGTGTAGTAACCATCCCATCAATTACCTGGAACGATTTAGGAAAAAAAAAAAACCTTGGCAAACACACATCTGGGTGACCAGTGCCCGGGATCTAACCCTGGACTTCTCGAATGCGAGTTCATTGTGTTACTGTTTCTCCACCTGACGCGGTTAATTTAATGGCTTAATGTTTTGAGAACAAGTTCAGGAGTTTCGAATTAAACAAAGCACGCATCACTCACCACATTACTAATCTTGTTTTACTTATAGAATTCACGTAAGGAATACGGCTACAGTAATGATTTTTTAAAACTATTTTTCTAATGAGTATTTTTAAAAATGAATTTTATTGTTACAGTTTAAATATCGAGCATTATACATATAATTTTTAAACTTTTCGGCGTGTGATTACCACGTTAGAAATTTTATTTATATTACTTTATTTTGAGAGAGATTGTTCAAAACGTTGAGAAGTAAAGGCATATACACAATTGATTACTTTAAAATTTGACGTTAAGTTACCATTACTTTAAGTATTTTGTCAGTACACAATACAAACGTGAACGTAACGACAGATGAAAAACGAATTTAGAATCCGTTTTTTGTAACGTAAGAACTGTGATATAAACCGTTGTGTGTTTGCCATAAAAGCGTATCACGAAGATATAAAATAATAATCACAGTTATTTAAATATTTTCCCTTTATAATAATATTTTGCAGAACAAAAGCAACGCCATCTATTGACGAAACTTACAGTTCATCTCCAAGTATTTCTGAAATTCTATTTGCATGTTTTTCCCGAATACATTTAAACAATACCCGTTACATTTTTCGTGAAATACAATTGTTGGAGAATAAACCCATTCACAGAAATAAATATTTTTTATTATAACATACATAATCAGCTGTTCTTTGCAAACGGCCATATTATTTTTGACTTTAGGTTTTTAGTTTATCAAAACGTAAAGTGAAGGATTCTTGACTTTACGTTTGGCGGCGCCATTGTGTACGACCCCATTAGAAGTAATGTATTGAAAGCTATCGTAAAGTCAAATGCTGAAGTTTTCTACTGTATATAGGGCTTAAAATGATTAGTATTTTAACAGTCTGTAACTACTTTGCTGTTAACAACTTATCCTAAGTATTTCTCTCACTGAAGTAATAAATATGTCTGCAATTTCATATATAACCATTGACACATTTCCTATCCGCATTCTTTGCCGCGGGGTTTTAAGTTATCAATCTGACTGGTTACTCGTATTTTATCTTTGAAATAATAATTTCAGCTTATTATTATCCTTGAAATTTAAGTAAATTATGAAAATTTATTGACCTTGGGTCAGGCGAATGTCAAAGAAAGTTATTCAACATGTCTGTCAATACGACCGCCGACCCGAAGATTGCCACAGCCCCCAGCCGTTCCGTTCGGAGCGACAATTTCACACTACTAGCTTTTTAGCATGTATCGTTTAGTCCTCGCTATTATGTTTATGTTTACTAAAATAATCTTCCATGCTGAGGCCGTATGTAGAACATGCAGGTATCCAAGGCTAAACCTGTGATGCCGCTCACACACACGCGCCCTTCCTTTTCTCTTTTCAGTTTATTATTGTAATTTAAAGTACCAATGAATAAGAGTTTTAAAAAGTTTTTTTTTTTTGCAACCTGAAGTGTGGTACGTGTGCCACAATGTGTATGAGTTACAAACTTCCCATACTGTCTACAAATTTTTTTTTTACAGTGTATACTTTCCCGTTCTCGTAGACAGCGGCCGTCCTTAGAAATATTTTGAAAATCAGCCCTCAAAATTAGCGTTCTACAGCAATTTTCTAACGTAACATCTATTTAAAGTAACATAACCAATTTAAAGTTTATTATTACATTGTAATTAATGTATTCCTTTTCCTTTAGAGTATATTCCTATATTTATTTTTAGTTTTTTTATTATTATTTTCTTTTTGTTAGGGTTCCAGATAGTCTGTGCGTAAATGCTGCCCTGCTATATGTACGACATTTCTCACTCGACATGCCGCCCGCCGTTGGAAATCTTGTACTTCCGTAGAATTCTCTCTTTAAAAAAATGTTTCTGATGCCCGCAGCTTCGTTACCGGAAGTGCACGGGTGAATGTTGCCCCTCCCCCTGCAACTCACGCCCCCGCCCCCGCTAAACCGCACCTTCTCCCCCGGGATACGTGTTGCCAACCTACCCTCGGCGACGGGCGTCGTTTTTATCCAGAAGTTCGTGGATTTATCTCGTGAGTGCTTCCCTGCCATTACTGTCTGTCTTCTTGCTCCATTCTCTCCCCCTCCCCCTTCACTTTCCCTTCCCATTTACTTCCCACTCTTTGCGGCATTCCCGCGACTTCGCTTTTATCTGCAAAACGAATGTAATTATGTTGGTTGGGGGGAGAAGGGGCCTGAGGTGAACGTTCGTGAAGCATAGGTTGGTTACGTGTGTGTATGCCTGGTGGAGGAAGGGGGGGGGGGGGAGGTTAGCAAAGACCTTCTCTTTCTCTCTGACGCCCGCAGGTTGTGGCCAGCGCGCAGGGATCACAATTATTTAATCAGCGAAGAAGTAAAAACAGCAAGCTAGGAGTTTTATTTATTTATATTTTTTTCCCCTTCAAACAGACTCATCAGAATTGCAAACTTCAGAGGGCGAACCCCGGGTTTGCATTCTAGGCCTCTCTTTGTCCTCGCAGCGTAAAGTCTAGAGGTGTGGTTTGTCTCTCGGAGGTCAGAAGGGTCGGCATGGATGTGGGGAGACCTACCAGCCTTGCTCATCGAGTTAAGGCTCGATTTAAGTCGCCATATTGAATTTAATTATTTTTCGCTTTTTTTTCGAATTCTGAGAAGCAATATGTTAAATCGGTGATTATATCGCAAATTCTATTTACCTTGAGCAGGCATAGCAAAGAAGTAATGATGTATAGTTAGGTGGCAATTTGTCGAGATAATTATGAATACAAAAATTTGTCACACACATTGAGGCGTAATTATAAGTTAACAGCTAAATCGAAAGGTCTGTACTGTAGCAAAACGTAAATAGAATTTGAGGTATAATCGCATATTTAACATTTCCCTTCTTAGAATAAAAAAAAAATTATAAAATTCAAAATGGCGGCTGAAACCGAGCTGGCACATGGAAGGCGTTGCAGCGTGTCACTCGTATTCATTTTTACGCGAAACCTCTTTAAATATTCATACTGTGTTTATCTACGATAAGAACATACACTTGAAACTATGCTTCTATAATTTTAAAAATTCAACACGCTTGTTGGAAACATGATTTTCAGACCTCTCAAGATGGCTAAAATAGTAACTCTTAAAATACCACTAATTCATAAAGTGTAAATCGAGGTGCATGCGTTGAATATTACTTCATACTAGCCAAACATAAAATTTTAGGATCACAACTTAAAAATCACATAGGAAAAAGACTACACGGAAAATCATTCACGCCATTTTGGCGCTCTGTTAATAGAGGCGATGTGCTTCTCGAGCGTAGTACTCTGGCTCCTATCGCTCCGTTGTTTCCACGAGACATGCACGGGAATTTGAAACCAGTAGACTTTGTTACAAAATTGGAAACTTTAGTAGTCGACTTTAATATTTAACTTTACGGTTGCTTTCAATAACGGCTTATTATGGAGTTGGCAAAGCTAAATTCAAGCAACTTTAATTTTACGTTTTCGATAGACTGAAAATCAAAAGTCAGAGACAGGATAGACGTATGCACATAACCAATAGATATGTTCATTATAATAAAAAATGTTATTTTTATGTATAATTTCTTTTTTTTTCCTTACTGGGCTTTTATACAGGTTTAAACAAATGATTCGTAAGTGAACTGCAAGTTTCGTTATTAGACAGCGTTTTTTTTTTGTGGGAAATATTTTAAAATTTGGTAAAATATTTCAAATGCTTAAATATCTGGAACTTATTTTAGAGATATTTAATTGATATGCGATACGTTATTCGCTAGAAAACTTTGAGAACTTAGGCTTGTTTCAAAAACAGAGAATCCTTACTCAAATACCAAAAACAACCTTCATATAGGCGGTTCGCTGTAATGTGACCACTTTTGAACACCATGTTGTTTAGAATATTAGTTTAAAAGTATTTATGGTGACCTCAGGTGTTAACTTTTGATTGTGGTATAATCTCTATACTTGGTCTGTTATCGTTCGGGATAAAGTGAGCACTAAAAATTTAAACTTCGAAAAATATCACTAGCCGTTACTGCATAGATTTCAACATTAACTATATTTGCCTTAGTACTTGTATGGTTGGCAGCGAAATTACACAATATAGTTCCGTGTATTTTCATATTTAAATTCAACAGTACTGAAATAAAACCCACCGAAATCCACATAATCATATTTTATATAATTAATAAACTTATTTTCATCAACCTATATAGGTTTCTACCGACTACTCAATTTATCTTACACGCGCTAACATTAAGTAACGTGTCCAGACTGGTTAGACATTTCCTGTCGTTACCCGTTACGCGCGGAAATATACCAATTGGCGGAAAATAGAACTTTAGCAGGGTTTTTTGAGTGCTCACTTTATCCCGAATCACCTATAGTTAGGTTACTAGGTTTATAGTAAAAAATAACAGGGAAAATTACATAATCTAAAAAAATAAAAAACAATTAACTAGTTTTACAAAAGTGCCCACTTTATATCGAACCCCCGATACCAGCAAAACCAATCTTAAACAATGTTTGTTATATACACAGTGTTAGTACATCCGCCAATATTAATTACGGGAGTAGGCATACAAAAATAAATAAATGATGAGTAGACATGATGGTATATCGCGAAAATGTTTTGTGCCAACGTACCCTTGAAGACACTAAAGTTCCTCATGACATGTCTAATTGGGTGATATACTTCTGACACAACGTAGCTGTCTATAGGCCAATAACATGCATCAAATATTACAGTAGCAGTATTCATATTGGCTCAGTCAAATAGGGTAACTGCTCTACGTATAACTGAAAGCCAGCTTTCTGCTGGTAAGCTAAACGTATGTTGAAATCCAGCAAACAGTCAAGTTTTCCCGCGCGATAAACCTACATATCTAATGACGAGGCTATGTTATTGCCCAGCATAGTTAATTAATATGTGGCTTCCCCCCTCCCTTCCCATGGTTTTAGTGAAATGTCATCCGTTTGAGAAGTGGGTGTCCTACATTTTTTAGGCTTAAGGGCGCGGCTACCGCGATTTTCATCACCATTATTTTATTTTTTATTTGTACCAGATATTATTTTTCTTATTTTAGACATAAAATGTGACTAAATTTGGCTCTTATGAAATTTTTTTATCTCTCATAGTTTTCGCGTAACGGCTTGTTAAAGGCGTATTTTGCATGTTTCCGGTTCAAGGACTACACTAAAACCAAATGCTATAACAAACTAAAAAAAAAAAAAAAAAAATCCCAGTGGATAAAGACGTTGCAGGCTACAAATACATGCTCATAAAATTAAAGAATAAAAATTATTTTAATAAAAAAAATCCTGAAACTGAAAATAAAAATTTTAAAAATTCAATATTTTTTTTTAAATAGAAATAATTTTTATTCTTAAAATTTATGAGCATGTCATTGTAGCCTGCAATGTCTTTATCCACTGTGATTTTTTTGAGTGTGGTATAGCAGTTGGTTTTAGTGTAGTCGTTAAAACGGAAACATGCAAAATATGACTTTAACAAGCCATTACGCGAAAACTATAAGCTATAAAAAAATTTCATAAGAGCCGAATTTAGTCATATTTTGTGTCTTAAATAAGAAGAAAAATATTTGGTAAAAATAAAATAATGATGATGAAAATTGCGGTAGACCGCGCCTGGTTTGGAAGCCCTAGCTCTGAGACTACGTGGCGACCAAGAGGGAAGGAGCGTTTGGGCGCGAAGATTTTCGCGCGTGCTTTGTCGACCCCGCGTCGTCGTGGGTTATTACCGCGCTGAGTTACGACCCGCGCGAATTATCGCCTCGGCGGCAACGCTGCTGTGATAAAACACCTCCCCCCCCTCTTCCCCCTCAACAACCCTTCATCTGTACGGCTTTCCCAGCTCGCAATAACACCCAGTAAACCGCACCCGTGACACAGTCAACACTTTTATTTTACGTCGCAACGCGGCGCTGCTGTCGCGGGGAAATAAAATCTCACGCTCGCTCGCTCGCTCACGCAGAGAAAGTTTTTATTTTCTTTTGTCGCCGCTTGTCGGGCGTTATGGCTGACCTCAGGTTGCCAGGTTAGTATTACTACTACACCGGGAGGAATATTAATCCCTACCGTGGTGTTTTCCTTGCCTTGCACAAGAAAGTAGAAGCATAATCAAGATGTACATTTTTTTATTCAGGGGAGGTAGGATAGCAGATATGTTTGTGGCATGGTATCACTAGGGAACCCTGATTTTCGCGAAATAATTCTGCCCCACTTTGTTTCAATTGGCCTTACGTGCACATCTGCAATTCTGCTTCATGGTTATTGGCAGCATGTCTTTATAAAGTGACGTATAATATTTGATTGAGCCAAGTACAGTAACATTCCTACAACAACGCACGTCTGCAATTTGCCGGTAGAATCTAAAGGTTCGACACAGTTAAAATACCCAATCACTGACCACGAAGCAGTACATGTAGAGATGATGGTTTATCGCGGGAAAACTTGACTGTTTGCTAGATTTCAACACACGTTCAGTTTACCAGAAGATTACTGGCTTTAGCTTAAACTTGGAGCTGTTACCCTATTTGACTGAACCAATAAGATCCAGATATTGTAATATTTGATGCCTGTTATTGGTCTGCAGACAGCTACGTTGAGTCCGACGTATATCACCGAATCATATATGTTGCAGGAAACTACAGTGTTTTCAAGGTCATGTTGGCTCAAAACAGTTTCGCGATGTACCATCATATCTAATGATATGTATACATACAGAAAAATCATTGATTTTGATTGAAGCACTTAACAAATACGTATTTAGCGCTGGTGAGGGCGACATGAGGCGAGTGCCGGAATTGGGGGTGGCGGGGGAAACGGGAGATCCCCGAGAAAAACTGCCGACCAGCGGTATCTTCCGGTACTATTCCCACATGCGAATATCCGGGGCTCGACCCCGCCGGGAATCAAACCCCCGGATCGCCTGTGTGAGAGTCTAGTGTTCTAGACACTCGTTCATTTTGTATGCTTGATATTACAGCAGGTGCAGGCTGTATTTCAGAACCTTGATAGTGTAGTGGAAAGCGTGATGGTTGATTCAGAAGTTTCTGATCCAGGGGGGAGTGGGTGTTTATACTGATAACTATCACCCCTTGATGGCTATGCCTCTGCTTGAAAGCCTCTACAATATGTATTTTATTTTCCACGACGACTTTAATTTAATTTTCTTGTTTTTGAGATCTTGAGCCCGAGTTTCTCGGCTTTCGAGAGAATTATTTTTTAAAATGCATACGAGATTCGATATCGTAAAATTGCTTCGTAACTTTGTTGCAAATTGGTTTTACTATGCAATGTAATTTTTCGAGACAAACTGTATGATGAGTATAGCTAATTTATCTATTAAAAGGAAATTTCGTTAATTAAGTAATTAGCAACTATTTAGCAGTCTTCTGACTCGACAAAATTAGAGTATGCAGTTAAAATCAGTTACGAAGCGATTTTACGATATCGGCTCCCATTTATGTTTTAAAAATAATAGTCGTTAAATACGAAGAAACTCGGGCCATGCCCTTAAGTAATTTTTGTTCAGTACTGTGCACATGTGTGGTTATTTCCCTAGAGCGACTACAGTGACACGTGCGCACATATCGTACACCCAATTCAATACCAACATAACTAAAAAAAAATACTTAAAAATGTATGTATGTGGATAAATATAGAATAGTTTTCTCTACCTAAGGAAATACTATCTTAACCAAAAACAACATTCCAAAATTAGAAGAAAAAGTATTTATTTTAGTATGTTTGCTTAGAAACTCTAACGGCTAGTGCAAGGCTAGCGTTCCTACTATTTCTGTTGCAGAAGAATAAACAGCAGAAGTTATGTTTCAGTGCAATGCCTACATAGTTTGTGGCGTGTTTATACTACACTGTGATCGTTCAGAAATGTGAAAATATGTATGTAAATATATACAACTGCATTTATGTCAGTGTAACATACTTGCAGTTACGTTGGTACTGTACAGGGGGTGTGATATATCCACATCTAAGCACATGGCCAACAAGAAGTAAGTGAATAGGTACGTTTTCACTGATGGCGCGCAGGAGGAAAAATATATTGTACTTGCTATAAAAGAAAAAAAAATTGTATACAAGTTAAATTTTTTTGTAAGTTTACAAGAAACATTGTAAAGTTTACAGGAAATGCTTGGAAATATACTAATGTGTGTGTGCATATATATATATATATATATATATATATATATATATATATATATATATATATATATATATATATATATATATATATATATATATATATATATATATATATATATATATATATATATATATATATATATA
>PNEQ01062590.1:18697-33255 GCA_003012365.1 Medauroidea extradentata | reverse complement strand
CAGCTGGGTTAAGGAAAACAGTAACGCGGCAGACATTGTTTACATTTGTCGTTCTGAAATTTCTACGCAATTATACTATGCGATAATATGGTAATATACTCTCCTTAGTTCATATATTCATAAGGTACCAAAATAACCCAACATGGCTGTGATTACTATGCAATTATTATCTTTTCTCTCAATGTTATTTCAAATCTCCGGCGCATATTTCACTAAAGTCATGTGACATGTTGAACACACAATTTCGTACGCAGCTGTATAGAGGATACTCCCTCTACCATATATTTACTCTAAGTTATTGCCACTCTGTTATGTGCCTGTGCTACTTAGTTATAACAATGAATTCATACTTGGTTATGGCAGTAAATTATTATTTCTGCTACAATTACTGAAGGTATAGAAGCCATGGAGTTGACATACAATGTAAGAACTCTTGCATTTTGTACAATTCATTAACTAGTTGAGTAATGAAAATCACTTACCAAGTGAAATCCATGAAGCCTTCAATCAAGATGGCTGACTATAGCTTCGTCTCATGAGAATGTTTTCAACCTTACAGCTATCTGGTGAATTTTAAGTGAACTTTTATTTCTTTCCATGGATGTGACAACAAATGCAGTGGACAGATTTTGGTTTAAAAACATTATAGTAGATAAAAATATTAATTAATTCTCTGTTCATATTTAGGTGCATTATAGTTTTATTAAATGAAATAAAAATACAATAAAAACCATTGTTAATATTTTTCAGCAGTAATAACATTGAAGTCTATAAAAAATTTGGATAGGGACAAGCCATGGAGGTGACATTCAGCTACATTCCCTGCAATTTTCACCTATAAATATAATATATATTAAAGTCATTTGTTAAGGGACTAAAACTACAAACAGTTTTTAAGCAACTGTCATATAAATTAAAAGTGTGTAATAAGTTAAAGAAGCCAAAATGCTGGGGGACTGAAATGTCCCCTAAATGTCAGAATGACCCTTAAACCAGATAGCAAACTCTCTCTGTTCTCTCGTGACACGATTGTTATTATGCAAGGTTTGTCGGTTACCATAACATAGTCAGCGGTCTTCCGCCCCAACTTATGTTTTGCAATACTTCTAAATTACTGGTACAAATACCGCAACTCGTAGATGTCCCGACGCATAAATTGAAAACGCCTGTCAATCTCTTGGTTCGACAGTTTCTCTAAAGGCGTCCGGCGCCTGAACTGACGCAGTGACGTAGCAAGGATTTGTGTTGGCGGGGGGGGATTTTTTACAAAGGAGCACCGGTCCCCACAATCAATGCAAGGGGGGGGGGAATTTGGGTTTTAAGGTGCAAAATGGTTCTATTTAAGCAGTTATAGTATCAAAAAATTGAATATACCAGTGGTAGTATTATTAATTATTTTTGTCCTTCATATTTTGGGGGGGGGGGGTCAAGTTTGAACCCGAACCCCCCCCCCCTCCTTTCTACGCCCTTGATTGCCCTGCAGCGGCATCCCGGCCCGCCGTTATCTGCGTCTCAGCGCCGTCTTCCGCGGCTCGATAACATCTGTTCCAAAATATGTCAACAACCTAGCCATGCTTTTGTTTGGCGCCAACCTCCTCGTCGCTTGTCCTGCCCACTTTGATTCAATTGGGCCAATCAGGAGACAGCTTCCGAAAAATAGCCCTGCCTTTCGAGAACAGAAACTTCCTACAATTGCCGTATTTATTATTATTTAAATTCAGTCAACTACGATTTTTAAGGTAGACCTACCCTACATGTTTTTCTTACGGCCTAAATTGCCTTATATTCTTATTATTGTAACTATTTAACACTTTTATCTTAAATACTCTAGGCTTGCTTTTTTTCCCCTCTGGTCCAGCAACTGTGGGAGGCATGAGCAGCATGAGCTGGGGTAGGCCCAGACGCTTGTCATGCACCTGCTGTTTCCACAAAGGCATTTCTTTTTTCCCTAAATACAATTTGTACATAGATAATTGTTTCGTGAAAACCGTCTCATCGACATCCTGACACGATGACGAGAAGAATGAATCGTTGCACGACATGTTTATTATTATATCTGTAATTTATGATAATTGCTTATAACTGATGGCTATTACTATCATTAATTGGGCTGGCGACCACAAGGCACGTCACTATTTTTTTACGTCAGTTCTAAGGTTTTCCCTTTAAAAGCATGATGTATCGTAAAAAATTACCATTTTTTGAAAGCAGTATATTCAAATTTTTGGCATGGAAACTCCTGAAATAGCACCATTTTTCACCAACAAATCCTAATTTTCCGGGGGGAGGATCCCCCCTTTTTTGGTTTGTGGTGTGCTTATATCTACTTCTTAAGGCATACTCCCCCCCCCCCTCTTGTGATAGTTCCTTAAATCCGCCACTGAGTAACTGCTACAGACTATTGAGATGAGTGTGGTTATGGAGTTGATGTCTGCTGTGTTGCTAGGAGAGTACATATAAAACACCTGTGAAGTGCATACAGCTAAGATAGATTGTAAATATACTTGAATATACTTGTGTGCATATTTTTTTGCTGCAAGTTTGTTTTCGTAGGTGTCACCAGTATTGTTGCCGCGAGGAAATATATTAATTAGCAAAATCAAAGAATTGTAATTTTGTATAAATCGAGGGTTTAGAAGTAAAACTACCCAAGTCTTTTTTCTCAGAAATTGAGGTATTGCAGCCAAGTACTGCGAATATCACTCTCCATGTGTGGTAATAATCCCCAGGTTTTGACACTTTTTCTCTATAGAAGTACTCTTATTTTCAGCGTTGTAGAATGGTTTAGTTAATTTTGGCTAAGGTTTTCCGAAAGTTTCTTAAAATTCACTTGGATAGTTTTACTTCTAAACCCTCGAAATGTGAAAAGGAAACTTGTTTGTTTCTTTTCAGAATAAAAAAAACTGGGTACCCAAACATCTTTCATAAAAAATAAACAAATAAATTGTAAGGGGGATTGCTCCCTGCCCTTACTCATAATAACGCACGTGAGAGTTTTTCTCTTCAAACTAAATTGTGAATCCCTGGAGGCAGTTGCACATCGCACCACATACACGCAACTGTGTCTGACAGTACATTGCTTTCGTTAGTGTTTTGTGTTACTTTTATGTATCACAACATTTTGGCTGCTTCTGTTGTCCATTGTCTAACATGGAATCACACTAATATTATTACTTACTTAGAGTAACTACAGACAAAGAGTCCAGTGTATGAAGTACTTACTCTTCATCCATAATGTCAAAGAAAACTCATAACATATTTCGGCACATTACTTCACTCGATCAACCACCACTGACATCTGCTTGTCACAGACTGAAGGGGCAAGCTTCCTGGAACATAAAATAGAAGTAATACCTGCCCAAACCAGTTCATTCCTACTTTCTGGAAGGCCGAATAAATACATGTATTTCATGTTACATATATTGGTGGAAAGTACGGCATTCAGAAAAGGCCGTTTTTAGCTATATTGGAGGGCTTAGAAACAGTGTTTTTCATGAGCATCATGTATTAGCAATGAGTTTCCAACCTAATCTGAAGTTTTTCTTATCGTACATTGACAGACTAAGCATACGTGGAATATTTCCACAGAAAAAACCTGTTTACCAACACACTGCAAGGTATTTAAATACGTTGCAGCGCTTCAATTGAAGCGTGGGTTGGGTTAAGCAGTAGATATACGCACAGCATAAACAAAAAACGGAGGATCCAGGTTCCTCCCCCGGAAAAATTTGGATTTGTAGGTGCAAAATAATGCTTTTTCAGGAGTTCCAAGGCAAAAATTTGAATACATTGCTTTAAAAAAATTCTTATATTTTTTATGATAAATTATGATTTTAATGGGAAAACTTTAGTGCTGACTAAACAAACGTGACGTGCCGTGTGGTCACCACCCCAATTAATAAGAGTAATAGCCGTAAGCAATTAACATAAACATGTCATGTGACAGTTCATTCTTCTCGTCATCGTGTCAGGATGCCGATGAGACAGTTTTCATAAAACAATTATCTATGTACAATTAGGAAAAAACATACATTTAATGTATATATATTGTCTTTGTTGAAACAGCATGTGCAAGCGTCTATGTCTTCTCGACAACACCACTCATTTAACCTCCCTAACTGCCATACGAGAGGGGAGGAAAGCCATAGCCAGTCTTTTTATTTAAGATAAAAGTGTTAAATAGTTACAATAATTAGGATTTAAGGAACTTTAGGTGTTTTAACAACTTAGCTGCCCTGGGCGCAGCCAGGTTCATTTGGGATGGATGGATTAAACGCCTTAATTTAATTACAATCTCTATAAACACTCTGCATTAAGTATATAAAACTCGTGGTCACTTTTTCCAAATAAACACTTACAGATAATATATGCAGGAAATCTCCCTAAAAGCCTTATATGCTACTCTACTCTGCCGGTCTGTCTCTCTCAAATCAGTCCTCCGACCACACAAGTTTCTATCTAGAAATGTCTCTCAATGCACAGTTACAGTTCAACTATTCGTCCACTCTCACAGTTACTCACACGACTTGAAGAGTGTCACCTTCGTCCACGCCAGTGTCGTCAGCTAGGCGTGAGTGGCCGGCATCGGAAGGACTGAAGAGGGGGAGGATGGACGCAGTCAGCTGACTCTTCGCATTACTGGTGATAGCAAAGCAGGTGGTGGGGAAGGAGGAGGGGCACAGACTGCTTGTCTTGATGCCAGGGATGTAGGAAGCGAGCAGGGGAGGGGAAGGTAGCGCAGCCCGCCAGGTCGCCCAGCCCAACGTCTTTGAGAGTGATAACTCATTACACTGCCCCCTCCTTAAAGGCCATATTACACGACACCAGATTCCTTAACTTCTGGACCTTCATAAAGTGAACCGGTCTATCAGTGTGGACAACCTTGGGTTTAGCCCAAGAGTCACATTTAGAAGCTAACAATTTAAAAAATGTATACTACTTTGTTAAGTAGCTTTTTCATATCTGCAAGTATTTTGATTTTGAGGATTTTTTCCATGAAGGATGTGAAAACCTAAATTGAGTGTACAATTTTAAAGAGTATTTCTCAGGCTGCTAATGAAAAAATGTAAATGTTTGTAGTTTAAAGCCCTTTGTAAGATACAGGTTGTAATGAATGGCTCTTTTTTTAGCTTCTGAAACCCTGACGTAATTTTTTTAAGATATTTGGGTGTTAATACCTTTTAAACCGGTTTGAACCACAAAACTTTTTCCGTGGGGATTGATTACGTACTAACAGCAGTTTGTGTGTGAAACAAAGAAATGTTTGTTTCAGTCCTTTTCAGTTTACATGAATGGAAATTTGGCAATTTTTTTAAATTTGTGGATTTTAAAAATGTATATCACTGCAAGGGTGGGAAAACACGGTTGTTTGAATGCATGACGTCAAAGAGGGGTACCTAAGGTGTTAACAAAAAAAATTTAATGGTATATTTCACAGCCTTACCTAAGCTACAAACAGTTAAAAATAGCTTTTTTAAGCTTCTGAAACCCAAACTTTAAGCCCTTGTAGCAAAAGTGTTATATGTAAGAAAGTTGTGTTTATAACAATCAAAAGAATGCTTGAGCCCTTTTCTGCATGTTGGTGTAAACAGAAACTACGTAACTGTAATGGGAAATTAAATATTGATTTTTTCGTAAAAGGTTGCAACAGCTGATTTTTCTGCATGGGCCGTTATACAAAAGGGTGTACATCCAATATGGTGAGAGATAAAAATGTAATAAATATTGTTTTCGCCTATTGAATAATGAAAGTAACCATAGTTAAATTATAAAAATAATAGAAAATAGGCAAGCAGCCCACATTTTCTAATTGTGCATGGAATGACCCCCTCACAACTGCTAACAGCTCTCTACTAGTCACTCAGTAATTCCTTTCAGGCTTATGAAGTACTGTGCAGAAATATTCATGTGGCCTCTCCTGCCCTTCCTGAACTTTCGACAACACAGCACTAATACAAACGTCGCTAGCATCAGTATCGAGGATGAACTCGCCCCTACTGTTAGGAATACCCAGGACTGGAGGCGATATCAATATTTCCTTTAACCTCGTGAAGACAGCCTCACATTCAGGGGTCTAATGAAATATTCTTCTTGCCTCTGTTTATTCATGCAGTGGATTAGCAGTTGTTGCGAACCCATGGACGAAACTGCAGTAATATGCGCACAAACCTCGGAATCTTGTAACTTCAGTTTTGTGGGCTGGTCGGTTTCTGATGAATTTAGTCTTCTCTGCATCTGTCTCTATCCCATGGACCAACATTACATGGCCCAAGAATTTAACTTTCTGCGGAAACAGATTACATTTGTTAGGGACCAGTTGTGGTTGGCAGCCGAAATTTTCTGGAACACAGCATCAAAGTGCTTCAGAGGTTTTTGGAATGTCCTGCCGATGACGGCAATGTCATCTAGGTAAACCTGACAGGAGTCTAGTGGGAGGACCTTTTCTGTTAGTTCAAAGGTTGCAAGAGCATTGCATCGCCCTAATGGCACAACTATGACTGCCAGGTTCCTTTCCCTTGGATACAATAGGCAGTGTTTTCCTAATCCTCTGTGGCCACTTCACACTGCCAGTACCAGTTCTTCAGGTCCAAGGTTGCTAGTCTGTGTAGGGTGTCATCTCTCCTAGGCAGAGGGTAAGAATTCTTTTTGGTCACATCATTCAGCTGATGGTAGCCAACACAAAATCTCCGATACACACCTTTCTTCTTTACTAACATGACCGCTAGAGACTGAGGGTGTGTGATGGCATGGTGTCGCAGTTCGTACTTCTTCACCCCCTCGCGGGTATGGGCCATTATTTATGACAGGGTCGTGCTCTCATCTGTTTCTCTTCAGCCAGAGTCACTTGCCCTCCTGCTGAGAAAGGGTCGAAAGGGACATCGCACAAGAGAATATACAGGAAACACATCCTGCCTCCAGCACAGTACACAGCATTTCTCGAGCAAGGATTGTCCTCGATTACATAAAACGGAGCTTGAGAGGAGGGAAAAAGTTGGTTAACAATATTGAATTTTGCAGTTACGATCACATAAAATGTGCATATATGAGCATTTATACATTAAGGCATTTGTTAGCCAATGTGCATGGTTCAATCAGTTACAAATGCTTATTTGTATAAATGCAATGTTTCTTCTGTATATATTTTAACAATTTACTACACAAAAAAATCATACGTGTTCTCAGGGAAGAGGCCCTCTTAAATCCGTTACTGCATACAGAGGTCACTAGTGTGCATGAATAATATGTGGTTAAATGTAAGTACTCCTCCCTAATGTAAAGTTATGGATAGCAAGTGTTGTCGTGTAGCTAGACGAGTTATGTGAAAACTGGTTCAGGTTTTGTTCTCTGCTGCGGACAAGTAAGTAGGGGAGACAAAACAGTCTATCATCGTTCAGTCTGACTTACAGATTTGTGTTACACAAGATTTGCTTTCACTTGATAATTAATACGATAATCCCACTGTATTTGCGAGGGTTAGGTTCTTCGCAATTCCTACGAATAACAAAATTGTGACTACAGAGAGAACATAAATTTATTTAAATAACAAGATTAGGTTTTCAGGTTATATTTCACTGCAGATTTTTAATGAAAATTATGTACAAATGTTTAAAATAACGTGTTTTACATATTTAGTAATTATGATAATTTGTTACATAAATTGAAAGGTTACACTAACACAATGTCTACAGTGTAAGGAGAACTTATTACTATCAAAGCAAAAAACTGATTTACGTTCACGTTACACTTATTGTAAATCAGTAAAAAAGGAAAATAGCAAATAGGCAAGTTACAGAGGAACACAGGTGATACATTCTGTGCATATGCAACTTTCAATTGCAAATATTGAATAAAGTGGTTTCAGTTACTTCCACGTGAATATGGTTGGATTACTGTACATCGTTGTAAACAAAATCTTAGTAATCAAAGTGCACAATTATCAATTGTGGTAAAGGATTTCAATACTCCCTATTATTTTTTCAACTGCAAGTAGAAATTTACAAAGTGTATCCCAATGAAAGTCATTAAGGTGGCCGTCTGGTGGCCGCCGTTTTTCGTCTTACGGCTTCTCTCTTTCTGAAATCCAGTGATGGTCTGTGGCAGCTCTCTGAACTAAATGCTGCTCCTCGTTCCTTTTTCCGTCCCTTCGCTTCATCGCCCTCCCCACTTCGCATCGTCCGGCCCTCCTCCTTCCAGTTTTCGTAGAAATCCAGATGACCTGTCCCTTCCCAGCGGGTGTTTGTGGTGGGGGAAGTGTTGTATTCAAGACGCTCGCAGCAGGACTGGCACTTTATACTCGGCCAGGGATTTTCCAGCCCAAATACTGTTGGGATCGGAGCTCACGAGCTACACTCCAACCTTTCCATAGCCTAGACTGATTGATCCAGACTTACTCTCAAATTGATGATGGCAACAAACTTTAGTTAAGTTTGAATAATGACAAACAATATAATTTGAGATTTTTTTGTTAGTAAAAATCAATTTTAACCACTTACAGGACTTGAAACACTAAGATTCGCTGTAAAAGCCTTCCTTTTTTTCCCCCTAAGTTGTAAGATTATTCGCGTATTAAAACTTTGTACTGCTCTGGTTGTAATATTGACAGCTGGCTTCATGTTGTCTAGTGAACGTATTGGTTATCTGACTGATGTGTTTCTGAGATATGTTAGTCATAGAAACATATTCATTTAGAAGTTATTCCTGTAAAGGAAATCACCACAGTGGATGTGCATTTAGAAGTTATTCCTGTAAAGGAAATCACCACAGTGGATGTGTAGTGCTGCACGCAATAAGCTAATGAGAATATTACACTTGTACTTTTCAACAAAACATTACAATTAGGTGACGGATGTACCGACGGGGACGCAACGTACGGTTTGCATCAACATGAATAATATACTGAAATAATAAAACACAGTATGATTAAAATACAAGGGATATCATTGTTTATTATTCGCACAACATAGCAACATTAGTAACTTAGCACAAACTACACATAAATCTGGTATATAAAACATGTACATAATACACCATGAAAAACATAAAGCAAGTACTTATTACTGTACTAATACATTGCACATGGTGACACAACAACATTGTATATAAGTCCCATCTTTTTGATTTCGAAACACAGTAAAACATACAAACATTGTAAGTGTATAATTACACTCAACATCGGAGGAAACAGTGCTGCTAGGCCTAAACAATTTATAAATTTACAGAACTTGTTTTACACTGCAAACCGTATATGCCTCTTACTCCATTTGGGATCGCAAGTATACTATATTAATGGAACTGAGATAAATACAAATCATGATATTGCATTAGTAAAATACGGTTAATTAGTGGAAATGTTGTAAATAGTTACTGTAAAGTTAAACACATGTAAATGCACACACAATTTACAAATATGTTCGAAAAACAGATGCAACACATTCATACGAAATCGTAACGATTTGAATCGTCTTAAGGTATTAAATATTGCAAAAAGAGAAAAATAATATCAGAGAGGATACAAAAATATATTACAATTAAATTCACATATTTGTAATTTTACTTTTGTTTACTCTGGCTTCTTCAAGATTTTTAAAACAGTAAATCTTGGTAAGACATCAAAAATATTCATACTACCAAGCATATTATCATGTAAGGTACATTTGTTAACACGATCAAAAAGTGACAGGTGGCATATTTGAACATAAAATCATTCATTGTTTACTGAATTACACTAAATCCGAATCAGTGATATTCACTGATTGCTGCGATTTTTCACTGATTCCATCTGATGAAACTGCTCCATCGGGAATGTGTAGTAAACCGCAGATTGCATTAGTTAAATAATCCACGAACTGAAACAGTGAAAAATATAAACACTTTTAAAATTCGTAGATGACTTTGCCGGAATACGGATTCGAACCCAGTGCCTTTGTTTTCTGAAATACTTTGTCCTAACCAATACGTCACCGTGTGTTATGATTGATTGTAAGTTATACAGACTATTCAAGTTGAATTCAAAGGTTGTAACCAGTGATGTATATGTTATTATTTCTGCGAACGTATATGTTATTATTTCTGCGAACGTTTTCAAAAGTAATTCTTATTTCTCTTTATTTTTACGATCGCTGAGCTCATGTGCTCTAGTTCAAATGCTGTAACGCGTCTTGTCATTATGCATCAACATGCCTTTTACACTTTATAATAATTAAAGATTATTTGTTTACATTGTCAGACTTGTAAAAATAATTAACTTACTTAAGTGCAAAATTGGTCTACACGAAGACTGATATCATGAGAAAATTTTGTTTTATTGAATATGCTCAATATCAATGACTTCACAAATTGAATCTGCTGTTGTGTATGAATGTCAATTTTATTAAAGGAATTGTGCTGATTAAACAGTGATATTTAGTTAATAATTTAATCTGTAACATAATATATTGTTTTTCACTGTTTATCCGTCACTATAAAACGAAAGAACAGATTAACCAGTGGAAAACCTTGTAACTTGTTTAATCTGTTGAAATTTCACTGATTCAAATTTAGAGTGTAGTTTCTGGATCAGTAATGAGCACTTTTACTTTGTTGTTTCGGTATTGTGTGCTGGTAAAGATAAAGGTTCTCTGATCGGCATGTTTCTTGGTACCAGAGGATCAATATTTCGGGCAACAGACATTCCATGTAAAATCTGCTGAGTCTCTCTTCCATTTTATTTTTCCAAAACTTGTCATTTCTTTGCAATTTTTGAATAAGCATTCCACGGGGCGTCCACAGTACAAACAAGCAATAACTCCGCTTTGTTATCCGCAATTGTCCTTAAACCTGGTACATGAAGGGGTGTGTTTCTTTTAGTTTCATTTGGCCCTCTGAAATTGTGCAAAATACAACCTTACGCTGCATTACTGCATCTTCGGGTGTGAGCTTCTCTGCAACTGCGGGGCATTTTATTTCAATTATTCCATCATCCTCAAGAAGGCCATCTGGCGATGCATCAAGCCACAGAAATTCCTCATCAATGAATAACCCACATGGCGTCACTTTCTTTCCTACGTACTCTTCAAGAGACGCTATTGCAAGTGGTTCTTTCTTAATGCCATATTTTGTTGAGGTAGAGTCTTTGAAGGTGTTGTATAGCAAACTGGTAACTGTCTTTGCACAGGCTGTTGTTGCACGCATGCGGCATATCTTTCCAAAAGAGGAAGCTGTTAATCTTTTTGACCTTTCATTGTGCCATACATGTGAATGTCTTTGTGACGCTGTGACATTTTGTAGAATATTATTTATTTGTGCTTCACTCATTTTAAGGTTTTCGAGAAATTCTGCCTTTTTTTTTTTTTTTTTTCCGTTGACAACATCTTCATTGACATCAGGAATTTCTTCTATGACACTGCCATAGTTTTCATCTGGGCCACTGAACATTAATTTCCTGCGTTTTAAAGATTTGCTGGGACAAGATCTTCTCTGACGTCTTTTCTCAGCAGAAAGTTTTTTTCGCGTTTTTCATTTTTTTGTGAAAAGGCCAGGGCTTCCTCCTGTCAATTTATGGATTATACTTGTCAGTGCATTTCCTCCTGTGTTATGTGAAATGACGGACAGTTTGCTTCTAGTCTGGTATCCACCGCGGAGAGAAAAATTTGCCCTCTTCCCACTCATAAATTTGCACAACTGGTTATTGCATCTTTCAATTGTATTTGGGGTTACATTGTGCACGAGGCTTACTGCATGATGAGCAACATGATTCTTGGAAGCCTGTATTTCCTGCCATAGACCGTAGCTCTCCAATACAGGAATGATGTTTTCTTCATCGTTGGAAGCCTTGCAAAAGTAACCTCTCTCTGGGCACTTAGCATGATAACCGAAAATGTGGCATGGTCCATTATCAATATCTTTTTTTAACTCTTCGACGCGTTGATGAAACGGCAATTCCTTCTGAGTACTCCTGTATGAAATAGCTCCAGTCACAGCTCATCTTAGTCGCATCATCCTCTCCGAAATAGCCGATCTTATTCGTAATGGCACTGGACCAACGTCAGTTTTTGTTGTGCAAGCTATCTCTCGCAATTTGCGTAAATAGTTCCTCAGTATATGGTTTGTGCACTCAATTTTTTGAATGTGGTAGTTTGGGCCATATGGTTTACATATATTTAACTGCTGCATGACACTGCTGTCTCCATCCCCTGAAAATAAAGTGTGAATTCTGGAAATATAAATATTGGTTCACCATTTTAAAACATCTATTAAAGCAAAATATTAAAAAGTATTAGGTGTTTTTCTTAAAAAATGACCAGGTAGATATACTGTACGTTATTCTGAAGTTTATGTGTATAGTCTAAGTTTAAAGAACAAAACTAAATACGCTTCTGTTTTAACTTTTTACGGAATATAAAGCGTTATGCTTTAAAAGCTTCGTCTTAAAAAATTGCTTTGTTTTGCCAACATTTAAACTACACATATTGTCACAAATGAATTCATGTATTCAAGCTACTCTAAGGGCCGGTTTCTCAATGTCTGATTAAAGTCTCTGTTACGTGATCCTAAGATTAAATTTAAACTGTTGATTAAGTGGTGATTGAATCTGAACCTTTTCTCAACGCACTTTAATCCTATGTTTAGCTAACTAGTGATTTAGGTAGCTAAATGTGGCAACCGTGCAGTGACGTATCGAGTCACAATTGGGTGAACTGAGAGCTCAGTTTGTTTATTTTTACGTACTGGTTAAGAATAAATGAAAAACATTGACGAAAGTAAGCAGTCGTATTGTAAAACTTCTATTTTATGCGATTGAACATGGTTTACATTTGCAGTATTTAATTATAATAGCGTACAAATAACTCAAGAATCATATAACTATTGACGAACGTTCTCTTATTCGTTTGTTATACATGTAATGAGAAATTAATTAAATAACAAAGCAATATACTGCAGCTTTCCTTTTAATCATGCAAATTTTTGCATTAATTTTTTAGGCTCTAAAAATTCCCTTGCTTGTCAGTTTGATAAGTGAGAAGCACAGCTTAGTCATATTAAATACAGATTATAAGCATCAAGTAAGTAATGAACTTTTCGCACAATTATTAAAAAAAAACATGGTCCTAACCAGAAAAATTTTCCTGTGGCTGTGTGCCGAAAGCGAGGGTTCAATACGGGCGATACTGGTACACGATTATGTCCCATCGCCTCTATGTGCAATGCACTGCAGGGACGTAACTAGGCTTATTTTAACACCCCTTTCCTATACTGTTTTCCTAAACAAATTTTCGAATTACTAATGACACACAGGACCAACCTCATTTGTGGCTTTAGAAGCTATCTCTTGCAGTCGGCATAGGTAGTTTCTCAGGATAAGGTTTGTACACTCTATTTTTTGGATGTGATAGTTTGGATCATATGGTTTACATTTCATTAACTGTTGCATGGTGCTGCTGTCTCCATCGCCTAAAAATAACCAGTACATTATAAAACGGGCAGTGATTTAAAAAATGTGTTATTTTATCAAGCATGTGATGTAATTAGACACACCTCTATACATACAAAGACACGTTTATTACTGGTTTACATGAAACGAATAATCTCGATGAAAAGTGAATTTTAATGGCTTAGACGTATTAATGGATATAGTTTGTGGCCTGGAGCAGGAATCGTGATGCAAAACTTACAGGTATTATTTATTAATTATACATTTCTGAAATTATATCACTTGGTTAGACCTCTGTCATTTTATGATAGACTTGCATTTGGATGATCTTGACGGTGACCCTAACTTTAAAATCTGATTTGTAGTGTAAGAGATTTTTAGTTGTTTTCCAAGCGCGGGCTAAATATACTCAAAATAAACAGCACACGTCGAATGCATAATAATTCTGAAACCATAAACACTTTCGCTCGCTTTATGTTGATAAGCCAACTTACATACATTACCTTTGGGCTATCTCAATATGACTTTATGAAAGTATATAGTTATTTCATTAAAATATCATAATACTTATTTCTTTATAGCTACAACTTCAGTATGAAGAAAAACAACGGCTGACAAAACCTGTAACAGGAAATCTCAATCGAAGCGACTAAAATTAAACAAAAATGTATGTTTTATAAAACTATATGTTATTATTGGCTGCAAACGAACTATGGCATTCTGAGTTGCAACTATGCGTTAGTGTACAATATATATAACATATATTAGGCCTTCCATGGTGAAATAACTACCTTGTCACATGTATAATTTGAAGGCCGTGTCGAAAATTAGTATTACGTTCAGTATCATCTCAAACTGTTCTTACACACCTATAAGACAGTTGTATCTCAGACCATGCACAGAAATACTGTTCTTGAAACCTTAGTTCTATAATAATATCTGCTTCCATAACTGATAACGCTTTGTCTCAGTTGCGAAATCATACATGTTTGCGAGTAGGTTCTTCCGTTTTTTTTTTTTTTTTTTTTTTTTTTTTTTTTTTTTTTTTTTTTTTTTTTTTTTTTTTTTTTTTTTTTTTTTTTTTTTTTTTTTTTTTTTTTTTTTTTTTTTTTTTTTTTTTTTTTTTTTTTTTTTTTTTTTTTTTTTTTTT
>PNEQ01062590.1:0-18597 GCA_003012365.1 Medauroidea extradentata | reverse complement strand
TATTTTACACAGTACAACACTATTGGAAGAAAAAAAAGGCCAGTAATTTATTCGCAAATGAAATATTATTATGGCATTACAGGTAAAATATTTACGATTTACTCAACATTTCAAGCAAATTACAGTGTAAGTGTGCAAACAGAATGTTTCTTGAATACGTGGACATTCTTTGCAGGCGTGTTCCTCACAAAAATGTGTAGGTATGTATGTATTTAAATGCATATGTTTATACAACTTACCCCTTTAAAGTTCATCCCGATGACACTACGTCCCTTTGATGTGTGCCCTCGATTAGTTGCACGTTTTGATAAATGTATGAACGAAGTAACTGCAGACTCTGGTAAACGATTAAATGGACATAGATAGGGTTGTGTACTGATTATAAAATTTTGTTTGGGGACAAATAGAGGGTGCAACCTTTAAGATATGAAGAAATCTTCGGCAATGATCGTGGTTAGGGAAAGGATAGTACAGACATTTTAATCTTATTTTATGAGATTCTTAATAAAATGCCACGTAAATGCCGATTAACTATTGGCGCAAACCCTTTTCATTTCTCGCAAAATAAGGGCTGCATCCCTGATCTGCTTACAAATAATTACGTTGTTAGTGTTTATATTTATATAGCATATGGAATCATGTCAATTTAATCGTTTCCAAATCCCGTGGCTGCTTTTGCACATACGTTTTACAAAACATATGCAATTTACTTTCAATATCTGAAAGGGGCGAAATTACCTTCGTATGCATTTTAGGAGTAAGTCATGTTTACCCGCAATATTTCCGTGAGATATACGCCTGCGAAGAAGGGCCTACGTCCATGCATTCCAGAAACATTATGTGAAAATACGTATGTGTTCTTAATTAAGGTTTTATATTCCATATTTTTCTATAAAATTATATTGGCAGCTGGTAGCGAAAAAAAAAACGTTTTACTTACCACACCAGATAGAGCATTGTAGTTCGTTCTGTAGGATCTCTTACTGCAGGCACCATGTGTTGCAACTGTTATGAAAGAATTGCATCAGCGTCGACATCACCAGCTGGTAAAGCGAGTTCGGCTTCTTCTTTTGCAGCCTCTTTCATTTTCCACCAAGCAATGTCATGTATTACGGAAGCCAGTTTTGTTGAATGTCTTTTGAAGGTGTCTTTGGACATGCAAGGTATATCCAAGGAGGCAGAAATATCTCTCAGTGCAGAAAAACTTTGACCAGTCATCATCATGTTACTCACGCATGCTGTATTGATGATCATGAAATTCATCTTCTGATTCGGGTTTTCTGGATGCAATGTGTCTTTAGATCAGCACATATTACACTGGAAATGGTAAACACAATAAAAGCCTTTGCTTTCTTCTTTAATAAGTTTCATATTTGCAAATGAACATTCAAACATACCAACAAGATGACTCATGCGTTTAATTTCACTGAACAAACGGGCTACATCAAAAATTCTTCTTCCAGAAGCTGTACATTCATTGGGCAAATAAATAATTCTGGTAATTTTGTGGCAGTGGAGAATTATTGCGACAATCTGATGAAGCGGTTGATGGTTTACAATCACTGGTTTAAAAAATACAATTGAATGTATTTATAAAAGAATGCGCACGGGGTGTGTATGAGGCACGCGTCAAAATGTTTCCCCACCACTCGACTAGGCAGGTCAAGCAGGGCTGAGGTAGACAAGACACTTTTTTCTCCCTCCCTCACTGGCTGTCTTACTCCTCTTCCCGCTTGCCACACATCAACCCGAGCCTTCGCGTCCTCTTCTCTTCCGTCTTTCCTTCATCTCAGCCGCGCCTAAGCGAGAAGAGCGTGGCACCTTACGGCAACTGCACAGCGGCGTGCAGACGTGCGGGAGAAACTTGCGTCAAAAAATTTAAAGCGACGATCGTATTATTTTATAGTTTAATTTTACAGACCAAAGTTCTAGCCACCCGCCTATACCTGTTAGAACCCTATGCAAATGTTTCAACTATGTTAAAATCAAGTGCCAAACTGGCTATTTTGGCACTTTTCATCGGTCGAAATAATGTATTCATAACCTCATTAAGGGCTTCATATTGGTATACACGGCTAAAATGATGCTTCTTTTCTATTCGTACGAAGAGAAATCTACGATTTGATTAATACTTTTCATGTAAAGCGGTAAGAGCCGGACGTCAGTATCACATTTAGTCGCGGACCCAGACGGCCACCTTAAGAACACGACTAACATTCGATTTTGTGTGTTCACAATTTCTTGTGGATACTGTTTCCTCAACACAGTATATCAGGTCATATTGATCAAAATTTTCCTATTACATCAGTATGCATAACTCTATAACCACCAAGGAGTTCTGGGTTCGATTCCCGGCGGGGTTGGTTTCAGGATTTTGGAATGTGGGAATCATGCCGGACGATGCCGCTGGTCGGCGGGCTTTCTCGGGGATCTTCCATTTCCCCCGCCCTATCTTTCCGGTGCTGCTCTATTCTAACGTAGTGTCGCCCCCAGCAGCGCTAAAGACCTCAATGTTAAGCACTGACCGAAATCTCATACTCACACACTATAAATCAAAAAGTTAATAATTATTTAGTCTGAAAGTTACTGGCATCAGTGAAATAACACTAACAGTAAATAATTTCTGCTTTGAGAAAAAATTCTAAGTGTAATTGATCTACATTACATTTGTAATTTGTTTGTGATGTACAGGAGTGTTGGAAGGTATTTCAGTTGGGGGTACAAGATGTCATAAATGTAGGTCAATTTTCTGAAGGGCACGAAGGGAGGGACTTAACATAATTGTTCTGGCACCTATTATTTGAACATGCACATAAATCTTGTTCAGTTTTTGCAGAAACGTACATAATTCAAGTTTAAAATTTGGAATTCCCTGAATTTATATATGAAAGTCTCTAATTCCGTAATTTTTATTAAGAATACAATTTCTTCTAAATTTCTCATCAACTGCATAAATTAAGTTATACTAGTGTGCACAAAGATATTTGGGAAAGAAAAATACTTCAAATAAAATATTAAAGCTTAAGATGTTAAAAACCAATCTACACTAACTGAAAATGTAATTTATGCATTTAAATTATCCCTCATACCTGGCTACCAAATCTAAATTAGCAAATATATTTTTAAGTCATCGGTAGTGGGTGCAGCAAGTCAAATTATACCTCAAATTCTTCCATTTTATTTCTTTACTTCTAGATTAATAAGCGTGAATGCCTTTCAGTGGCCGGCAGTTAACATTTTATTTCCTTGATAGCAACTAGTGAGATACCGAAGTATTTAATATTTCGTTTTGATTCACTTTCACCGTTGTATTCACTGCATATCCTAGTGTAGCATAAACATTTAGTTAACTTGAAAGAAAGTAAACTTGACCTATGTCAAGTACTCCTCCTGCCTGAAGCAGTTTTGTGCTTCGGAGGCTCAGAAGTAAAGGAGGAGTACGAATGACCTTGAAGTTTACAAAAAATACCACCCACCTCACCATTAAGTAAGCTTTCTACGGAACAGTTTGCTAGACAACCATTTTAAGCTATGACCTGGACAGTATAATTTTATTGATTAGAGGTTGGTTATATTAGGGTTTTGGATGTATCCAGTCATCATATTTAGGGTCACTCACAGCAGTCAGAAAGAACACCATTTTTATCTTTGATCATTGTTATTACTGTAATTCAGTGTTGTCAACTCACATTTTGTACACGACCGTAGTATTTTCTCTTTGTTCGTGTGCAAAATGAGCGGTTATAAATTTTACCGAGCACACTACAATGCATATGAAACATGTGGTAGGCAACATAATGTTCATTTCACCATCCTCTATGGAACACTGCGTATGCGTGTGCGTTGATAGAATCCTCTGAAGGCACTGAAAACAGTTTTCTGTATATTCAGGAGATGATCTGAATTTGAAATTAAAACCTCAATGCTTTATGTTTTCCCCCTGTGATGGGTATATGTTTCCACCATACTTTGTAAGATATACTATGTTTTGAACAGTAGATTAGGTATAAATATATGGATCATCTGTAAAATAAATAAACATTACTAAAAAAGTTCTTATCACAAATGTAAACTACTAATTCAGGTGGGTACAAAAAATTATTTATTGTACCACAATACCAAAATTAGAGTGTACAGTGTACCCCTGTACCTCTGTCCCCCCCCCCCGGGTTCCTCGTACTTTTTTTTAAATATTTTTAACCATAGATTCAAAAACATATTGTTCATTCTCACACATGTCATGCCGGTAGTTTATATTACTGTTGTTGTGATTTTGTACAAAAGCACAAAGAATGTAAAATCTCTAAACCTTAATGTATTAACAAATCTTGCAAACACATAATTATTTGCAGGTGACCTTCACAAGCTACTATCTTGTGTAAAAATACTGTATTTTTAATTTACTTCTATTCCAAAACCTAGCTGATGAGAGTTTAAAGTCATTTAAAGCAAACACAGATCACACACACTTTAGAGTGAAATGTAATAACTTGATATTCCCGATTACAAAACTTCTGTTTTGCCATAGTATTTTGTTGTTATTTCAACAAAAGTAATAGTAACAGTAATAATAGTAACAATAGTAGTAGTAATGATGATAATGACAGTATTAATAATAAATTATACTTATTAATAATAATAATAATATAAATGTAGGGACGTATGTCTGAAGTACTTTGCTTTTAACCAATCATAAAAAATTTTAAACTGAAATTTAAATAGTTGATGTATAGCATACAGTACTTATAGAAGCATAATATATTGTCACATATAAGTTTTCGTTTCTTGTTGATGTAACTGAATAGTAATATAGTTTCCTACTAGCCTATGATATTTTTTTAAGTAAAATTTATTTGCTTTCGTGTCAAATCTTTTCACTAGGTTATTGTCAAATCCTTTGCCTTGGGACATTACGAAGCCTTGAACCTAAAGTTGTAATTTGTTAAACGTAATGAAGTTATTATTTTATGGTGTGGCGTTAATTAACATTTTTATTTGCACATTGATTGCCAAATTTTTTTCTGGTAAAATAAAATTAGTACCTATTGTTGGGCCCAGATAAAATCTACCTGATTTTTATCTCCTCCCTGGTGTTAAATATTCCAAACTATATCCTGAAACACATTCCTTCAATAAATGGAAACAGTGTATATCTTTCTCCTAGATATTATCACACAAAAAAGAATCTCTTTTCTTCCTCCCTTTTCCAACATCCTCCCACCTTCTGACTGTGGGCTAAACAATCAAAACATTGCAAAAAATGTTTTCTCTGGAATTAAATCACATATCTCAAAAGTTATCACAAAGTTCAGTCGTCAATCAGTCGTAAAATCTAGATGGACACCTTATACTTCTACCATTTCTTGTGACTATATCCTCTGATTTCCCACTTTTCTCTTAAACACTCACAGGTTCTGAAATCTCTATAGAGGGTAGAGTCGTATTGGTCTCAACATTTCACCTGAGATGGTCCTCACACGTACCAACCTTGACCCTGCCATTCTTGCCTGGAAACACCTTCATCACTCTAGCTAAGGACTATTCAATTCTCTTTTTTCCATCACAGCTGATGAGAACTACATCACCTTCTTGGATTTCTTTGTAGCACCCAGATTTTTTGTGACGTACCAATTGACTCAAATACTCTGCACGGAATCTCTCTCTGAGGCTGCTCCTGATAAACTGTATGTAACGAAATCTCTTTGATAAGTTAATTTCATCCAACCTGTCCAAGTCAGCAACTCACACCATTTGCACATCTTGAATGAACTTAGCTGGAGTTATCGGTGCTAGGTCCTTCGAATAATCTGATAAGTAGGTTAGGGGTCTAGAATTTATTGTGGCTTCACAATCGCACAAAACACTTAACATTTCCTCATAACATAGTAAAGCCTTGCCTAATGTGCATCTCAACAATTTTTTTAGCATCTGCACCATACGTTCCCACTAACCACCCCACCAGGATGCTGTGGATGGAATGAATTTCCATTGGATTTGCATCATTGCAAATTCACATTCAATTATTTTCCGAGTACATCCGGATTCCATAAGTCAGGTAGTCTGAGGCTGTTGACAAGCAGAGTAGTCACTGCATTGGTGCAATTTGTATAATTTCCCTTTTTAGAGATTGATCCTATGACAACCCATCGAAACAAGGTCTCCATCGCAGTAAGTCCATTTTGCAACTGGTGGCATTTTTCAGTGTACAGCCTTCCTGCAAAGTTGGCACCAATTAACATTTCAATAGCAGGTTGTCCTTTGCCTACATCACATAGCAGTATTCCCATTCCTTTGATTTCACATACAACTACTCCACATTTGACCCTAGGAATCGGTCCACAAATACTTGACTGGCTCAATACTTCAGTATTACGTGAACTACCTCTCCTTTTAGGCTGGTAAGTTTCACATTGTAATGTTGATGTTCTTTTCTTTTTGTTTGAACACCTCCAAACAATACTTGGGCTAGAGTTTCTGATCCGATGATCTCATTACTTCAGCAGTCCTCTTCAATATGTAAGAGTGCTGCGATCCGATGTCTATTAGAGCCCTGACTATCGTAGTTTTTTCCTTCACATCGATTTTCACGAGTAAAGTCTGTAGTAAGACTTCTTGAGGACAACTTTGGTTGGATAG
Organism: Medauroidea extradentata; assembly: GCA_003012365.1. Lineage (NCBI taxonomy): Eukaryota > Metazoa > Arthropoda > Insecta > Phasmatodea > Phasmatidae > Medauroidea > Medauroidea extradentata. Next base: position 11,961 of record PNEQ01062590.1, on the reverse strand, counting down.
ACCGCTACATCTTTCTTCATTCCTCTTTTCCTCAAGCTTCAATTCTACATATCCTTCACTTTTAATAGGCAAGTCAGGCAAGGTGTCGCTTCCCACAGATGACACACTTCACACTTACCTTACAGTCTTTTGACCTGTATCCAAATTTTAGACACACAAAGAATGCTTTTCCCTTTACCAAGGCCTCACTTTTCTTATTGAAATGCATTCGTCAATCCTGAAAGCACTCTTTCCTTTCGTGAGACTTTTGACAGAAGATGCTCTCTTCTCGTATCCTGTTGTGTTTCTCTGCAGCGAACAGATTATTTGCAGTGGGCACAAATTGACCTTTTACTAGCTGGTTCTGTTTTATAACTGTCCTGTCGTCAGAAAAATGTTTAATGCTACCTATCTATGCTAATTGAAATTCGATACCACTTACTATTTCTCACTTACATTTTTAATACTAAAAAGCATATGGTTTGGCAAAATTAGTTATTTTGCTTATCTTTTTCAGCCATTCAGGAATGTGTGTAAATATAATGGAAATTTATTTCGGAATCGAGATTTTCACAGCCAAGTTTGTGTTGGTTCTTAAGAGCCTTTGTCACAAATCGTGCCAAGTTTTTCTTAATTTCTTTAAAAAAATTTTAAAAAATATAAATTTCAGATAATAATTGAATCAGTGTTTTTTGAAAGGGTTAATCAACATTGTTGGCCAATTTCACTTTTCTGTAAAATTGTGTTCTTTATGGATAGAGGCAACTTTTGGTGTTGAAAGGGCATCTGTACTATTGATCTTTACGTCTGAAAACCAGTTCCAAAGATCTTGGTTTGAAAGGTGTGTCACGTACGCCTGTTCAAAATAATTTCACACTTTCAGAATTGACTTAGTGGTCATAGAATAATCATCTGGTCTCTATGGATTTCAGTTGAATGAAATATATAAAACATAACCTCTAAGAAACAAAACACAGTCTATACGAAAATTAAATAGCTTGTTACTCTTATTTCTACATTGACTGGTGGTTTAGTACTTTAATTGCCAATGGAAAATGAAATTATTCCTAGTCCTCACAAAACAAGAGTAAGTGTTCATTTTTCATGTACGGATAAGAAGATCAAAAATGCTCTAAACATAAACATTTGTTGTACATACGCCATTGCGGGCGTATCAGAATAAATCCTCTGCTATCCAAAGACGTCTTTCTGGCCAAATTTCTGATTGACATGTAATTACTATCAAATTATTTGGAACTGAATTTCAAGTTGAATTTCCGAAATATTGTTATTTAGCAGCCATTATTGGCTAGGGTAGAAAGCTATTCTTTCATTCAGAAGTTTGCTGGCTTTAGCTGCAATTTTTTTTGAGCCTGTTTGCTGTTGACAAGGAATTTGAAATTAAGGCATTTTGGAATGATTCCATTAGAGTGACAGTTACACAGAAAAGTCAGCTTGCAATACTGGACTAAAAGAAGCATTTTCTTTTCTATATTTAGGGTCCATATTGGCTTTGCTGTGATAATAGAAAGATTCTTGCAGTGGGTTTGTATTATAAATATAACAGTTGTTTTAGTACATATGCCATTGCAGGCGAATGTTGCGATATTATTGTTTTATTGTGGGTTGTTCTGCATCACGGCAACACAATGGCGTAAACTTGTAGAAGAGGACAATCGTACATAAACTATACAGGGAATGAAGAAGTTCTACCCACACATCCTGGATTCACTTGCAGGTTTCCTTTAAAGTCATGTACATGTTTGTATATAATATATAAACAGTATTTTGATAGTGATTACGAAGGGGAAGACAATTAAGAAGGTCAAAAGTAATGCTAACAGATATGTACATTTGTATAACGAAACAGGTAGATTTATTGATTTTGTGTGTGTGTGTGTGTGTCTATATATATATATATATATATATATATCTGTAGTTAATAAATAGGGCATACTTGTGCAACTTTAATTTGTCCATATTTCTGTAAATAAATATCAAATAAATATTTCACGATGTGGTCCATGTTAAGATATAACTTGTTATTTCACAAAACTGCCCGTAGTACAAATAAAGAATTTATTAAAATGTATATGAAGTTTTTTTGTGTTTTCCAATAGTTTAGTTTTGCTCACCTACACCCTTTCTAAGAATACAGATTCAATTGTTGGTCACCATGTAATTAAGACTGAATAACTTCCAGTAGCAATTTAGTTTAATAATAAGTACCTATTTGTTAGGAATATAAGGTTTCTGTTTAGAGATGTAGAAGATATTTATTCACACCCTTCATTTATTTAATGAAAATGGATAACTTTAACAAAATATGACCAAGACAATAAAAAATATAAAGAACAAAATAACTGCAGGAAAATTGAGAATGCTTAAGAAAATTCTGCATGTGTACGTAACATAGTTATTTTTTGGTTTTAATTCTGTTTTCGACTTAGTAACCAGAAGTTTTGCTGAAAAAATGAAATGACCAAAAAAATCATTATACAGTACATTTCACAGAATGCAGTGTTAAAATGCAGCACTGTTGTGTTTTGTTCTGCCTGACAGGGTTGTTGGTAGGCTGGGTCAGGTACATAAGGCTAAATATACACACTTGGTATTTTAACTTGGTGGCAAGCCAAAATGAGAGTTAGTGTGACGAGGTGGCTGAGCAGGCGATGCCTTTGCAGAAGCCACTGGAGAACTGCTACTTGAAGTTGTTCGGGAAGGAGAGAAGAAAACAACAGCTGCAGGTGCATGTATTAAATATCACCACAGTTGTGTAGTGTGTGTGTGTGTGTGTATTAGGAGCCACACAGTTTGAATGGAACATAATTATTATAATTGATTTCTTTTTCAAACAAACAATTTTAAATATAGTTCTTTCATACAAAAGGTAACTTATTGTATACATAATTTCTGAAAGAATATAGTGAAATGTTTCTTGTTACAGCCTTAGCGGTTGGACACTAACTTGTGATAGAGATACTTCACTAAATAAATAGCAAGCTTATGTTGCCCTTTTTTTATTCATTGTTCACTCTTATGATGTTCCGTAAACATATATTTTACGACAGATAACCGTGCGCCAAGTAACAGTTTCTTATTCTCAATTGTTGCATATTAGGGACTAGGCACTGCATGAAAGAGTGTGTTCACTACAAGGTAGACGAAGCAAGCTTCACTGAGTGCATCACACTTTACTGATACCAAAGGCAACACGACAAAGAAAAATATTACGTCGGCTACATTATTTATAATGTTGCATGGCTGCTACCTGCATTCCCACACATCTAACATGACGCTACTCTGCCACCACTGCCTGACTACTTGTTTGTTTATCAATACTTGTGGGATACCATCTTAGCACAATCACTCCAGACGAATCCTGAACCTGCAGCAAACATGCATAGGTCGACCCACTCTGCGGATTAATACAACGTAATTCATATTTATTAGAAACAGCAAAATTACTTTTTAAGAGTTCCAAATACTATTGAATCTGTAGCTTTCACGTCAAAATAATAAAGAATATAGACATAAATATATTCATTGGAGACATATGATGCACATTGACGGAACTACATTCTTAGTGCAATACCGTAAGCAACCCCGTGAAAGGCTAACCTACTCGTGTCATTAACTTAAGTCATGAAGAATTTCCATGAAGCATATGATTTGACCACAGAGTTGGCATCAGAAATATCCTACAGCCTGGAGCAAATTGCAACACAGAAGTTATTCACTTCAACAAAAAAAATTTATGAACTATTAAAATCTGGCAAAACTCGAAAAATAAGAAAAAATATTAAATAAAGTTATTTCAACAAAAATATTACAGTTCTACTGTGGTCAGTTTTAAACCAAACAAGCCAGGAATTTAAACAAAAGACGCTACTTTAAAATTTCCATCTGTATTTCAAATTTAAATTTTGAAACCTGGGTTTAGTAACCCTAATTACTAAGTTATTTAATCCAGTTGTGTCATCCATAACACCTGACAAAACAATTTTGAATAAGGCACACTGCCTATAGTTAAGATTTAAATTACAAAAGAAAGAAAACATTAATATGAATGTATATTAGGTCGGGAGCAAGTGCCTGTGCTCTTCGCTACTGATATGTGAGGGACTGTGCAGTGTATGTTATTTGTAATATTTAAGATGTAAAATTTAATTTTACAATTTTTTTTTCTTAGAAAATTGTGAGCAGATATTTTTATTTAGAAAATGTTTTCCTGTTTTATCACTTCTTTAATTATTTTACATGGAACATTGCTTTGAGTTGTTACTAAGATGGATATTTTGAGAAGTAATTCACTTTAACACAGATTCTATATTTAAACATGGTGGCTTTAATTAAGCTCCTGTATGTTGTCAGAGTTGTTAATATTTATGTATAAACAACTCACTAAACATTTTAATATTTTCACTCTCTATGTTATGTACTAGCTAAATACAGATTGCTTAGTGCACTTAAAGAGAAGCAGCTTCCATAATGTATTGTTATAAATGCAGTAACAACCAGATTGAGATTCAGATTACTTGAAAATATTTTTAACACATGTAATTTTTTGTGAATATTGTATCATTTTTAAAATTGGTTTTTCTGTTGTACAAAACTGAACTAGGCGTGTTCTCAGAAAATGGAAGTAGGTACTAATCTTACATATCTTATGATTACTGATGTAATTGAAATTGTGCATTATTTAAACTAAGATACTTCTTGTCTGAAATAGGTATACTGTCATTATTCAATACTCATGCTGGCTGTTAAGGTTTTTTAAAATTTACAATATGTTTATTATAAATCCTAAAGTACCTGGAAGTATAACAAACAATTTTAAATTGTTTAATGCTTGGTGACTATTTTACCTCTTATAGTTATAATGTATTTGTAATTGGTATTTTCATCATTGTGTGATTTATTATTATGATATCTGGCTTGAGGTCCAAGTTAATTATTAAAGGTCTAAAGTGACACTCAACTGTTATCCGGCTGGGTCAGGAGTGCTAGACTTCTTAGCGTTTCTAGAGTTTGGTGTGAAAGCACCTCATGACTGACAGATATTTGCAGACCTTCCACTCCCTCTAAGCTGCAATGTATGCCAACTATACTCAAGAAACAGTCCCACTGCATAGGTACACGTGTATAACATACATTACTCGCACCCTACAACCTTGCAGATTGACACTGTGTGAAATATGAAGATGTGTTAAAGAGTTTTGATGGAAGTATTCATCATTAGTTAAATATAGCACAGAAAGTAAGTTAGATTTATGGAAGTTCAAGCAAACAAAGGCGCAGAAGCTCCTGACTAAGTGTATAGTTGTAAGTTTCACTGTTCGTAAAGTACAACACGTAGTGAGAAAAGCACATAGGAGATTGACAAATTAGGTCCTAGAGAATTTATTACACACAGTTACAAACCATTTAAAACAAATATAATTTGTGTCATGGGCCGCAAACATGGTGCGTGTGGTAGTAGTTGGCAACAGCTCCCAAGGAAGCCAGCGTCACTGCATACCTTCTGCTCTAATTAGTCAAATCAATGTACAGAACAAATAACTGGAAGGTAACTATGCCTAGGCTTAGTAAACACTTGAAGATTATACAAGTATATGCATGAAATAGGCACGACCAGATTATTGTTTGTTGGCTAGCTTGACAAGCTGCTGTTTTCCCTGACACACCCCCGCACATAATACTTGGATATAAATACTACTGTACCACAGTGCTGAACACACAATAAGGGACGATGGAGGAAGTTATGATGTTGAACAGTTTTCTGGCCTGCCTGTGTGTAAGGGTAGGTAGCACAGAGGTGGTACAGTGTCAGCTGAATGGAAACGTGGAACGTAAAGTGAGTTTTGTGTGTGATTGGCAGGATCTGGTGCGTAAAGGAGTTCCTCACCACTTCCGTGGTATCGTGTGGCAGCTGCTGTGTGGTGCGCATGATTCTCCTGTCAAGAAACAATATGCAGACTACATCAAGGCCACGTCTGCATGCGAGAAGGTACTATAAGCATTCTTCTCTTCATATCTAATGTTTACTTCACTGTAGTCACTCTGGATGCAGTCTCTGCTTTATTTCGATTACACATATTTCCATTGTGCTGTATGATGTCGCTGGTCGGCGGGTTTTCTCCTGTTCCCTCCGCCTATTCATTCTGGAAATTCTCCATACTCACCTCATGTCACCACTCACCAGTGCTGAAGACCTCGATACTAAGTGCTGAACAAACATTTTTTCACTTCATTTCACACGTGTTTCCAATTTAAACTAACTGTATTTTTATTCAGTACTCTTTACTTTATCTACAAAGTTCAGTTGAGATTTTGTGTAATTGATATTGGGTTTCAAACTTGCCATTGCACTGTTATACTCTTATATGAATCAGGCCAATCCTGTAACGCCATGACAAAAAAATTAAGAAATTAACAGGAAACTTGTGTAGTCATTCCCTTCATTTTTCCTCTTAGGTTCATTGCCTATTTTCTTAACGTAATAGCTAAACTATTAGCATTTGCAGCCCACTTAACTTTTTACACTTAGTGATAAAAGAATTTTGCATGCAGGATGAATCTGTAAATGACAATGTGAGGTAATACTGTTGCAGAAACTATTGATAGTAGTATATTTAATCATTTTTATAGTTGACTAAAGTGTTTAGTAATTAATGCATGTAACATTAATTTTTTAAGGTGCTAAGTTATATGTATTATCCTTCAAGTGGTAATTACATGGTTTATCGGTTCGATGCGTGTGAAAAATATAGTTAGGACTTTTCCACTCTATGCTTGGTTTGTAGACAAAACTGTAGTGTTGCATATTTGACCTGATACACATGGTCATTTACCCTCATCGAGTTGTCAGTGTGTCAGTGATTCGTCCCTCAACTTGAACCCTGGTTGTCTGATGTTGTTGCTTGCAATGTGCACACCTCATGTGAGAAGATGATCTCAGAGTTCCGGGAAAGAATTCTCGTACAAATTATATCTCGAATGAAACTAGGAGATAAAATATGTCTTATTTGTCAGTTGGAAGTCTCGCTGTAATACGAGAGGATTTCCTTAAGAGCGATTAGATCCAACACAACACTCAATTGTAATAGCTACTTAAAGACAGCTACCGTTCGTCTAAACCTGAATCACTAAACCAGTTATAAGAAGGCAAGTCACAACTGCTTGATTACAGCACCAGAGCTATGGACAGGTTTGCTGCATGTTTCATTTTGATGGTATTGAAACAAGCTAATAACATGTATTTTGTTATAAAGTTGAGTTTTATTATACATTTTGCTTTTATTCACATTTTCAAGCCATTCAACTTGCCATCAAAACAGAAGAAAAAATTCATTAAGAGAGCATTGTACATAATTCAACGCTAAAAGTTTTAATCTATAACTGTAGGTTTCTTGAAGCCAATTTGCTCAAATTAAACAATAACAATCCTAGACAATAGTTTTAGCTAACGTTTTAAACAAATTTTGTTTTCAGTACTACGAACTTCTGAGGCACAATCTCTGACGCCGGAACCTCGTGGATTTATCTGCGGCGCAAGAGACCACGCGTAAAAAATTAGTTATTTTGGATAAATATTTACTCATAAAGTTGGCAATTACCATTATCTAGAATTGTTATTTAGTATTTTTATCCATATTGGCTTTGAGAAAAGTGTAGGAATCGGTTAATGTTTTCAGTGTTTATTTATGTACCACACGCTCAAGAGTGTTTACCAGTGCGGGTAGGTAGCTAAAGTGAGCTGTTTAAAATTGTGCATCGTATTAGCAGTTTTTTTTTCTCTTATGTTGTTTTGTTTATGTCTTAAATCACAGAGAAAAAGTAAAATTAAAATTAGGAATGTAACATTGTTGTCTATTGTAAGTGGGTACAAGTTAAATTAATACATTGTCTATTTTATGGCACCAGTGATAACAAGATCTAAAAGCATGCAGCTGTTGCAGATAAACCTAGTGAAAATGTAATTGGTTGTGACAGTGAGCACATGAGTGTTGCAGAAGGGTCTGGTGAAGATGATATTAGTGAGCAAACCACTTCAGAAGCAGGCAGTGAAACAGGGTATATCATGATGTCTCCCTCAGCTGTAGGAGAAGAAAAAGGGGTTGGCAAGTATGATAAAAGAGATGTTGGTGGTTCAGAGTAGGGTGCTAGAGGCACAGAGTAGTGTGCTGGCAGGTGAAATAAAACGACTGAAAATAGAACTCAAAGGGGATAGTAAGGTGATTAGAGAGGAACTAGATACAATAACGACAAAACAGTCAGAATTTGAGAGTAATTGTACAAGAAGGTTATGTGAGGTGGAAGGGAGTGTAGAGATATTGGTGCTAGGGCAAACGAACATTACTAGTAGGGCTTAGAGGAAGTTGAGAGGAGTTTACAGGCAGAACATCAGCATGTTGACAGTCTGATAACACAAACCACCGTAATAGTGGATCTTATCAGTTATCAGTAATAATCTAGGAGAAATTGCAAAGACTGCTGTCACGTGAGGCAGTGCGAAGGTGTGCCGAGGAGGAAGTGGTGGAACGAACTGCACAATTAGGTGAGATGGAAAGGAAGATTGTACAAAACATAGTACCTAAACTAAGTAGGGTGGAACCAGGATTGATGGCACAAGAAAGGAAGATCAATGAGGTAAGGGAAGTAAATAATGGGGCTAGTTTGAGTATATTAACTGGGGAGGGGGGGGGGTGCAGTAACATAAGGTTTAGCCAGTCTTATCAAGAGAGGGATATTCCAAAGTTTTCAGTTGAATCAGGTATTCAGACATCTAAGTAAGCTGAATGAGTTCTTTTCAATTTTTAACTGCAATGATGAGGAAAAGCTGATTGTGGCTAAGATATCTATTACAGGCACCAGTGCCAACTGGCTGAAACTAGCAGAAGATAGGGTTAAAACATTCAGAGACTTTGTGAGGGAATTCACATGGGAATATTGGAACAGCAGGTTACAGATGATCGATAGGGCAGAATTGTATCAGGGCAGATGTACAAGTGGCAGTCTAGAGAGCCATCTTAGTGCAGTAGTAAAGAGGTCTAAATACTGTGATGTTCCCTTTACTGTGGAGGAAATCATTACACTTGTGTGTTCACGAACACCAGTAAATGTTATGGAAGGGCTAGTAGGCAAAGAAATCACAACTATTGAGCGATTGAGAAAAATTCTCAAAGCGTTGGATAGGATACATAACCTCAAAGTTAGCCAGAGAAACCAGAGCGGGAGGAACGTTAACCAACCTAACATTAGTAGGAGACCAGTAATTTGACTTGAACAAGACAGAGAAGTAGGTGCACTGGATGATAGGGAGAGAATGTTACAGAATGGGTGGAATAATAATGATAATAACCAAGGAATTGGTGGTAGGTACAACCTAAAACAGGGAGGAAGTAACAGGCAAGGGGAAGGAAACAGACAGTGGTACAATCACTACCTGGGGAGACAGTTTAACAGACAAATCTATGAAAACATGTACGGACACAAGGAGGAGGAGGTACTGTAGGGGACAAGGAACTGTTAGAAATAATAGGTTTGGTGGCAGAACAGCATATGGGGAAGTGCGTGGAAATAGAGAGGAAATGTGAGCCAAGAAGGAATGAGAACCCAAGGGAACAGAGAGAAAACAACAGATATAATATAACACAGGTAGGGGTAATCAGGAAAACTAGAAGAGTCACCTAGCAAGGGCAGCCAGGCTGAGGTGACATGTGACAGAGAGCAAGTGGTTCAAGTAAAGCCAGTTCACATGGCTGCTGCTATATTCACTGACGATAAAGAATTTTTACTGGGGAAAGAGGAACAGAATGATGGGAAAACTGTAGTACCAGAGTTATCATGCAAAGTAGGGGATCAGGAAGTAGCAGTGTTGTTCGACTCAGGGTCTGAAGTGTCGGGCATTTCAGAAAAGTTTTTACACAGTTTAATCAAGCGGGGATTTAGTTATCCGACTTTACCAGTACCACAATTAACAGTAGTTGGAGCAACCAAGGGGAAAAGTAAAAAGATAAACAAACAGATATTTTTAATTTTCCAAGTAGGGGAACAGGAGTATAAAGCTAATTGTCTAGTAATACCTCAGTTGACAAAAGAAGTAATTATTGGAATTGATTTTTTGATTATTTACAATATAATTGTTGATTTGGTTTAGAGAGTAATTCAGATTCAGGAGAACAGTTACAGTATGTTGTGTAAGAGAGCAGGATGCAACAGGACGGCTGGTAATGTGCGAGTGCAACTGATAAATGAATGGGAAATAGAATATGAAAAATATGTATTAAGTAGGGCAGTAGGTGAAGATTTGTTGGAAATCAACCATATTGAGACTAATGCCTGAGAGCAGGAACTGAACAGGGTACTCGAGGAGTGTGAGGTAGGCAGCACTGAGGAAAGAAATAGATTAGGTGAATTGCTTACTTGTTATTAGGATGTATTCTGAATTGAACCAGGTTTAACCACTGAATATGTTGCGAGAATACCCATGATAGATGACACACCATTTAAAGGGAAAGCCTACCTTATTCCATAGGCATGCAGGGAGAAAGTTGAGAAGCAGATCAGTGAGATGGAAAATAAAGGTATTACTGAGAGATGTAACAGTACATTTGTCAATCCATTAGTATGTGCTAGGAAAAAGGATGGCAGTGTAAGGTTATGTCTAGACACAAGAGCATTAAAGGACAGAATAGTTCCAGACAGGCAGAGTCCAGTTGAGCCTGATACTTTGTTTACTGCATTCTATGGTTCAAAATATGTTAGTACTACAGACTTTGTTTAGGGCTATTGGCAAGAACCTCTACATCCAGATGATAGAAAATATACAGCTTTTATTTACCGCGGTAGGCCATACCAATTTAAAGTTTTGCCATTTGGTTTGCCTAACAGTGTAGGGAAGTTCTGTAGGGTGGTAGATGCTTCTTTGAGGCTGGAACTAGAGGCTAGAGTCCAAACGTATGTAGATGATGTTTTAATTGCTAGTGAAACTTTTGACGAACAACTGGAAATTCTACCTCAGTTATTAGCCATGCTTAGAAAGGTAAATGTAACTTTAAAGTTAACTACGTCAATGTTTTTAGGACAAGAAGTTTAATCTTTGAGGTTTAGATTTAATGCAGATGGCATTCAGCCTGATCCAGACAAGATTAGTCTAATTAGAAATTTTTCTGTACCAAGGAATGTTAAACAACTAAGAAGATTTTTGGGGTTATGTAACTTTTATAGGAGATTTGCAGAGAAATTTTTTGATGTAGTTGCACCGTTATTGGACTTATTAAAAAAGGATAGTATTTGGAATTGGACAGAGGGTTGTCAAGCTAGTTTTGAGAAATAAAAAAAAAAATAGTTTTGTGAGGAAGGTGTTGTACACCACCCTGATTTTAGTAGGAAGTTTTACCTCAGCACAAATGCTTCAGGCTATGGGTTAATATATCTCTGCTCCTGACTCTGCAAGGCCAAGCAGCAGAGCGGCGCTAACTTAAAACTACATCTATTCTTCATCAACCTCAGGGGTAGCGTGGTGTCAACAAATGTACACAGGTGTTAGTAAATTCATACCCTAATCTCCTGGAGGTGAATCCTCACAAAAAATCATGCAGGTATTGTATGGGACACTTTTCCAAGATGAACGAATATTAAAGGAGCCCTTAAAAACCTGATTTGAAAAAATATATTAGGGCAAATTTAAAAAAAAAAAAGAATGGAGCTAAATTACAATTCTGTGGGTGATGTTAAGTTTTATTAAGATCGTAAAAAAAAAAAAAAAAAAAAAAAAAAAAAAAAAAAAAAAAAAAAAAAAAAAAAAAAAAAAAAAAAAAAAAAAAAAAAAAAAAAAAAAAAAAAAAACCTCAATTTTCTAACCTCTCCTTTGCATTAAAAAAACAAGGGTGACCACCCTCACATTTGTAAAGAATTTATTTACTGTCAGTTTTCTTAGCAATCAATGTAGTCTTTTCAAGCAGTAAATCATATGAA